>JALGBA010000811.1:0-272500 GCA_023970755.1 Azemiops feae
ATTTGAAAAAAATAGGCCAGATAAAAGGATCACTGTTACAGATGCTAAGGAATTGAAGTTTGCATGCCAAGGTGAGTTTCCAATTTTAAATGAATAATTGGTTCTGGGTTCAAACTTTCAGATTTTAAAATAACAGAAAATAATAGATCAAGCATTAAAAATAACAGAAGATTGTTTAACATATGAGGGATTTTCTGGTGGAGGGGATTTATAGAAAAGCTCTAACTAGGCAGGTGAAAAGTTTATGTCTATCAGCTTTTTAAACAGTATGCTTCCTGTCTGGGCTCAGATTTTGTGACTTCTTGACAGTTTCAAAAATGAATTTTTATTTCCAAATTAAATATACTTTCTTGGCTGATATAAAAATACATTTTACTAGAAATGTGTGTACAATTTGTACAATGACAGGATTTACTGCATTTTGCAAATGACAAGGTTTATTTTACACCTTGCCTTGAGAAATAACATACATACATACATACATACATACATACATACATACATACATACATACATACATACATACATACATACACACATACATACACACAGACATACATATATTTGTTAATATCTGAATAGTTTAATAAATATCTGTTGCTTTTATTTCTTGGGTGAGACAATATTCACTAGCTTGGACAAAATCTCCAGAATTGCTAGTTCATATAAGGTTTTTTTGCATGCAAGTTTCTATTCCTCTTAATATTTTAGTTATCTTAATAGGCCTTGGAATTAATTTGCAAACAAGTTCTTTCCATCAATGCCAAGATGTCAGTAGAAGCTTAGCCTTGTTACTCAGTTTTTCTTTTAATCCTAATGTAACTTTGCCAGCCAAATAGATGTTTTGCTTTATACACAACTATTTAAATCTTTTTCATGACCTATCTATGCAGGGGACTTTGTAAAATGAAAAGTCTGGCATTGATTAACAGATATGAAAGAAAGTTCCCAGGCATTCTAACTAACTGCTACAGGAATTGAAATGTCAGCAGTACAATGTTAGCAAACAGTTCTGTTTCTGTAAAGGAAGTGTAAAAGCAGTTTTGACTAAGATTAACATGTCATGCAAAAAATTATTTTATTGTTGGATGGGCAGCCTGTGTTTGCACCACTGTAGATGCGGTAAGGATTAAGATTAACCGTATAGGCAAATAGAAGGATTGAATTGAAAACCAATTTGCAGGAAATCCCAGAGAAATGATGCTAAAAATAAAGAACTCAAAAGTAGATTACAGACTAGGCATTTAACTAAGTGTAGAAGCCTGGTGGACATTTATAGGATAGAGACAGATACTTGAGCAAATAATAGGAAGAGAGAGAAATCCACCATGTCCAATGGAAATTATGTCAATTATAGTTGAAAACATTGAATATGTTTCTCTCCTTGTTCCCCAAAGATAAAAGCATATTTATGAAAAGTAGAACAGACAAAAATGGTGAGGGAAAGGTTTGGGCCGAGACCAGGAATGTAATACATAACAGAGGCATGGAACCAAAGCAAGAAAAAAAAAACCATAAGGAAAAACTAAACTTTTTGTTCAAGACTATCTACAGGACAATTGAGTGATTAAAAAAGAATCACTTCGGAAGTGGTACACTATAGGTCAGAAGTTATAGCATTTCCCCAGTCTTGGATGGAAAGCAAAATATAATTGATATTGTTTTCCATGAGTAAAGCAAAGGAGATGATGTTGAAGGAATTCTCCTTTTTTCAATTTCTACTCTTTGGCTCTGAAAGCTATTTGACTGCTTTTCTTCTGGCAAGGCCTTGAAACAATGTTCTGCAAGTGGAGAAAAGCAGAAGAAAAGCCTAACCCCAAACTCATCTATGACAATGTTTTTCTCCTATTCATGGATATGTTGGATATAAAGTCCCTTGTTAACCTCAAAATATATACTTTCAGTATGGTGTTTCTATATCATTAATAATGTTACAGAAGAAAATCTATTTCAGCTTTATCATATAATGTGAGATACTTGTATTTAAGGAAGGAAAACAGAGGACACATGCTATTGGTTATTTAATCAAGTATTATCTTGAAAATATCAGCCATTCATCTGATCATATATATACCATATCCAGAAAACAGGATGGCAGTGAGTGAGAATATGCTTAATTCTGTTCGTTTATTTTTATGATTGTCTATATTTATTCCAATCTGAGTACTAATTTAATACATATTCTCAGATGGACATAAATAATTTTGTTGTGTTCCTTTTTTCATTCATATTCTGCACTAAAAATATATATAACACATTCAAATGTAAGAATTGATTCATTAATTTTTTAAAAAAATTCTTATCTACCTGAAACACTACTATAAAATGGAATAATAGTTGAAAAATAATAAGTACAGCAAATAACACTCTTTTTATTTATTTTGCATTTCTTTTAAATGCAAGTTATAGGAAATGGTATTATCTGACATTCACCGTCTTTCCATGCCTGACCTTATTTATATTGCAAACTGAAACAGTTGCTATAGGTAGGTAGCAGCTTTTAAAAGGAGCACCATTTTCATGTCTTCTGTATCAGTTTTTCTCTTCTTTTTCTCTCTGTTTTTAAAATGTTAGCTACAGTCAGAAGAGGACTTCTCATTTTCATATTATGCATAGGAAGGTGTAAAGCTAGCAATGTGAAAATATCACTGTTATGTTTTTGGCACATATACCTGCAAATAAAATGATCCCAAAGATCAGTTTTATTGTCTCAATGCATGTGTCTCAATGCTTTAACCTAAATTTTTAGTATAAGGACCTAAACCAGTGTTATCTTCGTGGACTTAGAGTAGGTAAGAATTTGTTTTCTAAAGAAGCAGCATACTGCCAAATAGTTATTCAGAGACCTCCGAGCAGTTGCCAGTTAGATTGGCTCTAACCACTGCCATACCCTTTTAGTAGAACTACTGACATTCTGCTTTTGTCTTCAACCAGATGTCATCCATTATTGAGAACATTCTCTCTGCAGGTGCATTGGATTCACTGCATGCCAAAACAAATTCAGTTAGCAACAGAAGATTTTTATGGGGTACTTTTTAAAAGATAACTAAAAGCTAGTCTCACTATCATTAAAAAATACTGCATGTAAAAGAGAGAACTGAACAAAATAGCGTTCAAAATGTTTATAAGATGTATAGATGTCTATACCTTACAAAAAATAAAAAGCACCATTCTCATAGCTTTGTAGAAAGTCAGAAAACCTTCTCTTTACCATAATTCCAAATGCAAGTGCTACAGATTAGCTTAATTAATATTGAGAAAAACATGGATAGGATTTTTGTTATTTTTCAGTGTTGAGGTAGATACTAAGACTGACAGAATGCAGTGTATGTGTTTACATGTATAGTATGAGTAACATTTCCACTCTCCACTGTGACAATCTCGATTAATCAATCACTTACTTTACTAGAGCAGCAAGATTTTTAGTCTCTGCACTGTCTTTGATCATGAGTTTTATTTTGCCCGTAGAAGAAAAACTTTTAGTTTTGGTCATTTAAATTGTTTTATCAACCATAACATACAGTGTTTTAACATGGTGTGAGTCTGGAATTTTCCAGCTTAGTTGAAAAAAATAATGACTGAATTTGTAACTTTTTATTTGCAAGCAGATGAGCTATTGTGCTTCTCATAGGAGAGAAGGTAAAATAAAATAATCATGGATTTTTATTGCAATAACTTCCTGGGCTATGTATATTGGATAAGCTCAAATGTGATTGAATGTTAAGCACTATTACATTATATAGACAATATTATTTCTTTAGATAAAAGTATTTTTTATTTGCTTCTAGTTGTTCCTGGATTTTGGAATGGGGCAATGACAGTAACACACAGCCATTTAAGTGCTTTTTGAATGGTCTGTCATAGATTTTATAATGTTAGCTTCTCCTCCCCCAGTCAAGTGGAACATATTCTGTATATAGAATTTGGATGTTTAACAAGAATGAAAGTAGATAAATAAATCTTCTTCCACATTAACTGGGTGAAGACTATTGGGGAAATAAAGAGAAGATGAATCTTTCTACCAGAATTAATAGACAGTAATAAAAAAGGCAAATTTTTAAATTGACTTGGAAAATATTTTAATAGATTATAATGATTTTGCTGTATGTGTGAATGCACCTGTCTTAATTTCACTCTCAGTTAATTTACATGGATATGCACACAAAATGTGTGTGCAACATTAAAGAGCTTTAATGAAAAATTGGCTAAAATTGATCACACTGACTTGGATGATAGAGCAACATCACTTATATTAACATTCATCTGAATGTTAATTAATAGAAATCCTTTTTTGGGTAAAAGCCATATTATAGTAGGTTTCTCTCTTCAGACATTCTCCTTCAACTCAACAAACAGATAGGAATGTTGGGTACAGCCTTCCAGCTCATCTCCTCTATTTTTATATAAGGAAACTAATTTTCTGCAGTAGTTAAAGAAATTTGAAAGGGCTCATTCATTTGAGCTCAGTCCTTGTCAATTTTGTGTTCATTTTCACAGTTGTAAAAAAAAGCTACTTTTTTCTCAATTGGTTGCATTTTATACTGTAGTTTGTAATTTTATCCGCATACTGAACTCGACAAAATTCCAGTACTGACTGGAGTTTTTTATAGCATTTCATGCACCTTCAAAACCTTAGGATGGAGAGAAGATAGCAGAAGTCTAATAGCATAGCATTTTATTTTATCTACAGACTCAATTTATCTACCTGCCTTGGAGCTCTTAAAATGCTGAATAAGACTTTTCCGTATTGTTCACATATCATAAATATGTAGAAGTATTCAGATTTTCTCTCTAGCACCTTAGTTAAGAAGTGGAAGTAAGTAAACTTGAGACTCTTTCCATACAAAGCATACTGAAGTACTCCAGAGAGCTCTACAGTTCTGGGAGTATATGAAAGGGCACATAGCTCAGAGGTTCCCAATCTTAAACACAAGGATGCTGTGAACTACTGTATAGATCAGGCATGTCAAACTCACGAAGTCGTGTGATGTCGCGTGACGTATCACAACTTTTTCCCCATTGCCAGCAATTAGGTGGGCACGGTTTTGGCGTGACCCATCCGGCCCATGGGCTGGCAGTTTGACATGCCTGGTATAGATTCTCTATAATGAACTGTTCTTGTTTTGTATATAAATTTTATATTAAGCCAATAAGGATGTTTGTATGTCAGCCAGATTTTCTTACATCTTGTGTCTAAAAATTTGTCCATTCCAGAATATTTGCTCTACACTTTTGAATATTTGCCATTCCTTCTGAAACAGACATACTCATATATACATACACCAACACATATATTTTAATAATATCATATTATTTTATATAGCTGGAAATTATTAGAAGTTATCACTAGAACTTTGTAATGTTTTTGTGAATTCAAGAAGTATCAAAGAGAATAAAAAGTCTGTATGTATGTGTGTTCAAGGAAATCAGAAGCAAAGTAGAATATTAAGAAATTCTATTAGATATTATAACTTGAGCTAACAACAAAATAATTGCAGTCAGTGGTTTAAAAATATGGTCACTTTGAAATAATAAAACCTCAATATGCTATATCTGAAGTAGTCATAGTTTGCAAGGAAAAAGAACTATCTTTAGTAATAATTTTTGTTTCCATTAAAAAAACCAAAATTACTTCAACTAAAGATACTGATTAAACCTGACCCTTAAGAAGTTATGTTTGATTGATCTACAAATTCAGCCAATTGAAACTTAATACCCCACCTGCTAAAACATAGCATTATAAAGATACAATAAGAAATATCTTATTGTATATATTAATTTATTTATACATTACTTTTCTGCTTTGTAGGTTTTGATATTTACAAGTTACTATCTACAAGAGTTTTAATAATTGTGGTAGGATTAGCACCCAATACATTTTACAAATAAACAAAAAATAATTTTAATAACAAAAATTTAACAATGTTAACAACAAAATAGAGGAAATTACCCAGTCTCTTAATACTTCATGAAATACTTTTTAATAAAAAAAAAAGGATACATAAACTTGGTGAATTCTGCGTATTCAAGCAAATGTAAGTTCCAGCATTTTATATCTTTACCTTTTTTTTTGACAACTGTATAAAAATGTCATTTTCTATGCTGTTCTTGCTAACTAAATAGGGTCTTTCTTTTTCAATTATCTAGAGATATTTTTGTCAATTACCCAGCAGCTCACATGATCAAAACCTGCCATTAACTGGATGGTTCTGTCAGTTTCATATAATGATGGAATATATATTTAAAAGACATTCATGTCTTTACAGAAATCAAACACCTGGTTCCAGACCAAGAGAGATGTGATACATGTGCTATTAAAAATACCTAGTTACTGAATTCAGCACTTTTAAATTCTATGGTCACCGTGTCACCATTTCTTTTGAGTTGCTTCTTTTAAAAACTCCTATAATCTTTTGTTTTAGTGGAATCCGTTTATTTCCTGCTTTTCCTATGTGCCAGTATGCTAAGTGAAAGCTTTCTACTTGCTCTGTATGAACTTACACTAGAGCTAACATTGCTGCTCTTAAAAAAAAATAATGGAAAAATGAGAGATTTTGAAAAGGCATGAGCTTTTCTACAGCTCAGCTCAGCTCAGCACAGAACTTTATTAGGGTCAAGTGTAGACTTCATGAATTAACACACAGAAAGTAAAACTAAAGCTATTTTAAATCAGCCATGGAAGAGATTTTGCAAGATCTACAATAAAATATATATCTGTTAAGGTGAAATGTGGAAAACTGCTTCCATCAAGTTTAATATCATGTTACCGAACAACAGCAACTTTTAAATGAATATATATATATAATAGTGAAAATGTTTTGATGTTTTAATCTAATGGTTAAATCATAGCAGAAACTTATTAACCAAGAACTCAGTAACAGCAGCAGTTCAAAGACAATAATTTAGTTTTAATTTAATAGATAAAAGATGCAACTGATGTAATATTGCTATACAATACAAAATGTAACAACCAGTATCACCACTGAATATCAGTACAAATGGTGTATTCATTCATTCACTCATTCATTTGTCAGTCAGTCAGTCAGTCAGTCAGTCATTTCCTGCCTTTATTATTTTTATAAATAACTCAAAGTGGAAAATATATCCCACACACCTTCCTCCTATTTTTCCCACAACAACAACCCTTTGAGGTGAGTTGGGCTAAAAGAAAGTGATTGGCCCAAATTCACCCAGCAGGCTTTCAGGGCAAAGGCAGGACTAGAACTCACAGTCTCTGGCTTTCTAGCTTGGTGCCTTAACCACTAGACCCCCCCTTCTCTCTCTCCCTCTCCCTCTCCCTCCCTCCCCACTCCCTCTCTCTCTCCAGCAAATAAATCATTTCCCCCTTCTCAGAATTAGATGTGCAGTACTCTTAATGATGATAATTGTATGGAGATCTACATTTACAATTTTGTGCAGATTTGTAACAGTCCTTAGTTATTTTTCCTTGTGAACATTATCTTCCCTTGTGCACTATTATTTTGTGTTTAATTGTCATGAGGTACTCTTGCTGGTTACTACTAGCATGGAGCAAAATTTGCTTGGAAATATAGACCTTATTTCCATGGTATCCTGATGTTTCTTTAAAATTCTATGATGCACCTTTAAAAGTCTTTTTGAATATGTTGTCCACTCTAAGCAGCAATGATAATTTTAATTATGAAATTGATCTCTTTAATCAATGCTCTGTCTCTAGATTTCATTTAAAATAGCCATCATTCATGGGATTCAAAACAGACAGAATGTTATCCTTGTTAGAATTCTGTTAAGCGAACCCACCTCAATCAGTTTCCCTATAAAGATTGTAAAAGGATGCTTCAAGGATTGGCAATAAACAAGATTTCACTCTCTCTAACAACAGACATTGAACTATAGGCATTATGCTTGTGACCTAGTTAGTTGGAAATAATTGGTACGGAAACAGTTGGTACTCAACTTCAAATAAAACCATAGAACTCTTTCACCCTTTCAGTCTCACTGTGTAAATGTGAAAGTACCATAAATCCTGTTGACAGTTATTGCCATATGCAGTATACTGGCACACAGTCAACAGTGTTTGAAAAGTGTTGTGCAGCAAAGCTAGTGCCCATTACCTGTCTCCCTATATTTTTCTCACAATTTATTTTCACCCCAGCTGGCAGCAACTCACAATGTCATTAATTTGTGCTTTCAAATGCAGCCTGTTTATAGTACAGTTATATAAACAATAGAGTAGTTTATAGGCCACACATTTTATTTTTTTTAAAGGTCATTATGTAAGGAAGATGGAAGCAAAGCAAATGGGTCAAAGTAGTCATTCAAGATTCCCTGGTAAATTTTTGATCCAGAAAATTTAAATTAATGTTCTTGCAAAAAAGTTGGCTCATCAACATGTTTTTAATGGGAAGTGAAACAAACAGGGGAGATTTCTAATGAGGTGGTGCTCATTCATTTTTTTTATAAATTAAAAACATTATTTGGGCTATTCATCATTCAGATGTATTGATTTGATCTTGTTTATTTCATTTTTCACTGTGAAGCTCACCAAATAACATAAACAGTACCACAAAACGATAAAACCAATAAGAAATCAATAAATAAGATAAGATAAGATAACCTTTATTGTCATTTTTATATTGTGGGCACAATGGCACACATCAAAAATGAAATTTAGTTGCCCGCTCTCAAAGTGAAACACATACATGACACACACCTAAACATACTATGTACAACATATATATAGACCCACATCCCTACATATACATAGCAAATAAATATTAAATACTGTCCATCTTGAATATATAACGCAAGGAAGACGTTTGAGAGGAATCACTTGAAAGCAAGAATAACCACAACCATACTTTAAATGCCAAGATGTTGCTCTGAAAATACATCAACATAATTAAAAAACATAGTAATGCTTCATAGTAATTCAGTTTTGTTAAACAATTCTAGATTTATTTATTTTTTAGAAAAATACAAATATGGCTTCCCTAAAATTTGTCCAGGAGTTTGACTAGTTGGATTAGTTTCATAGCAGATAGCAATAATAGCAAATAACGGATAAAACTTGTAGGCTATTGTATCGGATGCACTCCCAACAGTGTGGCTCCCAGCATCATTGGGATCCACAAGTCTGAAGGATAATAATGCATGAAGAGCTTTTTACCAATACAAGCAGCTAATTTAATATAAAGGTTAATATCTGAAATCAATGGCAGCCTTCAGGACACAAAAAAATAATAACAAATCAAAACTCTATTTTGTAAATTATACAAAATTTGTACAAAATTGAAGATACAGACACGCTTTTGTGTTCCATAATGATGTTAAAGGTTTTCTTTTATTACATGTATATAATTTGAAGATTATACATATTAAAAAGATCAATTTTCATTAAACATATTTAATATATTTGGCAAGTCTGGTTATTCCTAAAAGTAGGGAAACTATCAATTATATGTAATGCTATTGAAATCTAAAACATACTTTTATTACCATAATTAACTGAAATATACTGTACTCTAGAATAGTAATATACTATACTGATTTCCTAAATATACTAAATAACACTATAAACTACCTTTATAGTGGTAAGTAAAAAGCACAGCTTCTGTGTTTTACTGCATTCAATGAAGAACATGAGGCTATTTCTTACATACATTTCAGAAAACCATCCAGGTGTCCAGGGCAGGGTTAAATGGATAATATAGTGCTAGACTCTCTAGAGAGCATGTGTCTGCAGTTAAACAAATTGAATAGCGATGACAGATTTTGCTGCCTTCTCATATAAAGGTCAGCAGGAGAAACCATCTATTTGGAATTACAAGATATAACTCAGAATCTTAGCCAAATCCAAATCCAAACATCTTATCACACTAAAGTCAATTCTTTTAATGTAAGCTTTAAAAAAAAAAAATAACAATTATTCACTATCTTGAAAGATCCCTAATGCAGAAAAGCCTCCGTATTAACCAACTCTTTAGTAGATCCACTTGCTATCTAAACTCTGAAATGTTATCAATCTAAGTATTTCTAAAATACACAAGAACATTTTTATTAAATAATTATATGATTAGACTGGATAACAACAATTCTGCTTCCTGAACACTTTTGGATGTATCACGAATTTATTCTTAACATATCATGTACTGTTTTATAGAAATTTTCTGTTTTTACACAATGGTATTGTACACTTCTCAGTGTCTGTTGGCTATGCTGCACACATGAAAGAAACATGAAAACATGGAGCTCTGTTGAAGCATATCCAATATACCAAGATCTCTATGGAGATCTAAGAGTAGTGGCTCTGCTGCTTGGAATGCAGCTCAAATGTTTAAGTACTGTTTATTACATATGTGAAAGGGATTGGATGCAAAAGAATTGAATTACATTAAAAAATGGCCACTCTGAAATAATTTGGTTTCAGAACAGAAATTGTGGCATGTGAACCACTTATTTACCCAATAAAGATATTTTTGCCTAGGATTAAATTAAAACTCTTGCAAGATACGAAAGATAAAGGGGGATTGGCATTACCAGAGTGGGAAATATATTACCAAGCATCAAGCCTAACTTGGCTAAAAGAATGGATGAAACTGGAAAATACCAGAATTTTAACACTTGAAGGACACGACTTGCAAGCGGGGTGGCATGCATTTCTATGGGACGAAAAATATAAAGTACATAGATACTTTCGAAGACATATAGTTAGGGATGCATTGCTACAGACTTGGGAAAAGATAAAACAAAAACATTACATAAGAATTCCAATGTGGTTATCCCCAACAGAAGCTCTGAAACACCCAAACCTACTGGACATAAATAAGATAATTAGATACAAGGAATTGGTAAATGAACAGGGAAATCTGAAAACAAAACAAGAATTGGAACAAGATGTAGGCAGAGAGATTGATTGGTGGACATTCACACAAATCCAATCTAAATATACAGAGGACAAAAAATTATATGAAATACAAAAAGAATCGCAAGAATTGGATAAAATTATACATGGAACAGAAATAAAATTAATTAGTAATATATATAAATATTTACTGAGATATAAAATGGAAGATGAGGTTGTCAAAGACACAATGATTAGATGGGCAAAAAATTTCGGATACAACATAGAATTGGAGAAATGGGAAAAAATATGGGAAACAAACATAAAACTGACTATGTCTGCGGCATTCAAGGCAAATCAGTTGAAGATGTTTTACAGATGGCATCTTCCACCAGCAAAGCTTGCTAAGATGTTCCAGAACAACTCACCGACATGCTGGAAATGTAAAAAGGTACATGGAACATATTATCATCTATGGTGGACATGCCCCGTTGCAAAAAAATACTGGACTAAAATAAGAAGATGGATGGAAGAAATAATAGATCAACCTGTAGATTGGAAACCAGAGATCTTCCTGCTGGGTATCTTAAATAGAAAATACAGTAAAGAAATACGGTACTTAATCTTACATATAACAACGGCAGCAAGAATAGTCTACGCACAGTTCTGGAAAAATGAGAATATACCATCAGAGGAAGAAGTGATAAGGAAAATCTTAGACTGTGCGGAGATGGACAAATTAACAAAAGAGATAAAAGAAAAGGAAGACACAGAGTACTATGTAATATGGAATAAGTGGTATGATTGGTTGGAGACTAGAAATAATAAATGAAAATAAATGCAGAAAGGTCAAGAAAGGGAAAATGTGTGTATAATAATGTATAATAATGTATAGTAATAATATCTATTATTCTTAGTATGAAATATAGTATGAACGAAGAAAATGGAAATAAGAAACAATGGGACAACAAGGACAAATATTTTTTAAAAAGAAGAATAAAGGGGGAAAATGTAAATAATAGAAGATTACAGTTACGAAATTGCTGTTTAAAAAAAAAAGGAGTATACATTGTATGTTTATGTGTGTTATGTTTTGTTGTCTTAAAAAAATAAATATATATATATAAAAAAAAAAAAGATATTTTTGCTTCCACTTCACATCTCAAACTTGAACTGATGAATATTTTAGTAAAAGTGATGAAAAAAGGAAGGTGAAGGTTTTCATCTATTTCCAAGAATGCCTAGATTAAGGAAGGCATTTTTGTTGGTCCACAAATCAGATATGTGATCAATTACAAGTGGTTTAATGATCTGTTAGTGCGGCCAAAGAAAATCACCTGGAAGGCATCCCCCAAGTATGTTGCTGAAAGTTTTCTTCACAATTACAGAGCACCCAGCTATATGCTGTGAGTGACAAACTTCTTAAGCATACAAGACCATAAAGTGCAACATGTCACTGACTATTCATTTTTTGCATTCACACTTGCATATCTTTTCTGAAAAACTAGGTGCATTCATGTTGAAAGGTTTCACCAGAGCATTGTTATAATGGGAAAACAGAACCAGGACAACTGGAATCCATCAATGCTTGCTGATTATGTTGAACACTGCAGCAAGATGCATCAGGTTTTGAGTATAAATGAAAACCAACAGCAAAACATTTTTGGCCCTGTTGAACTCATAGTTTCAGAAACATTATGCAGTTTAGCACGCTGTAGTCATTAAAAGTTAATTTCGTATTTCTCAAGATTCCTCTGTAATACAATCATTTTGAAATTATATATAATCATGAAAAGTTTCTCAGGAAGCAAACTTTTTGAAAAATGTGTAGTCCAGTGTATTTTTACAGCAATAGTTTGGTCTTGGCATATTACATTTTGGTTGTTCTAAACAGCCTAGTAACAATTATAAATAATTTATAAGACAGATACCTAACTAAAAAAAATAGCAGTACAAGCAGCACACACAGAAACACAGACATACAAACAAATATATATCAAGCAACTCTTTTGAGTCTGGGGTCTTGAACCTAATGGCTTGTGACTCAGTTTATGTTGTTTGCATTCAACTCCAATTATGAAAGATTTTATTTAGAACTAGCAATTCTGAGGTACAAAAAGCTGGATGACTTGTGCTAAAGTGTCCCTCTATTTTTTGTTGTCATCTGATGATTAAATAGGCTTTTCTACCCCAAATATGGTAGACCCATTTTTTTCAAGGGAGGGAGGGAGGGAGAATTGAAGGTAGAAAGACGTAATGAAGGAAGGAAGAGGAAAGAGGGAGGGAAGGAGGGAAGGAAGGAAGGAAGGAAGGAAGGAAGGAAGGAAGGAAGGAAGGAAGGAAGGAAGGAAGGAAGGAAGGAAGGAAGATTTATGCCTGCTTTTCATAAAGAAAATCAATAGGGAAACTGACAGAAGGTTGCTGCATTGCCATTGATTTTTTTGTCTGCCTTTGGTCATTCTGTTTCTCTGTTTAAGTAAGAAAATATCTCTGAATTGATGATCCAACAGTTCATGGGTTGTATAGCAATCAGGCTAAAAGTTATGATTTTTTTCCAGTTTGATTCCTGTGCTGAAGCCTATAGCATGCTCATCCCCCCCCCAAAAAAAATTCTATAAGTATTTGTGTCATTTGGTATTTCAGGATTATTTTATTGATAAAAGTTAGTGAAATGTTGATTGACATGGTTTCTTACTATAACTAAAGCTAGGTTGTAACTTCTCCATACTTGGTTGTATAACTGCCCGTATCCTTTTTAAAAATAACAAACTGTGTTTCTGGGCAAGGCTTCTATAGCATAAAATATTAAATATTACAAGTAAGGATAGAGTAGCATGATTTATAGGAGGATTTATGAAAGGTATATAACTTCATTTTTTAAATTCTGAGATATTTAATTATAACCTTAGAAATAGTAAGCACAGAATCATAAAAATATACAGGTGGAGAGGTAATTTAGACCATTGAGTCCAACAACCACAATATAAAAATCCAAATTAAAACATCCCAGAGGGCTATCTAATATGTCCTCCAGCATAAATGATCAACGGAATCCCACCACCCTCCAGCTAATCTGTTCCACTATAATTCTCACTGTAGTTTGCTCTTACTGTTAAAAATTTTCCCCTAATTTTTAGTCAGATTCTGCCTTCTGAAACTTTTTTTTTTTTTACAATCCTATAATTCCTTTATTTGGGGTAGAGTTGGGGTGATCAAATGGAGCTTAGCATTTACTGGCCAGATGCCCTTTCTAACACCTATGTGGAGTTTGCAGCAGATATTTTCTCTTTGCACCCTGAGAGAGAAATATCTATCACTGCCTAGGATTGAACTCTCAACTTCCAAGTGGAAGAAAGTGCCTTCACTACTAGTCCACCACACCACTCCTTCTGAAACTTAAATCTATTTATTATTTCATAGCCTACACTCTGGATATGATCTTGGCCTTCATCTAGATGACATTGTTTTACTGTAGTTGTTTTAAAAAGCTATCATATCCTCAGTTGTCTTTTTTTTCAAGGCTAAGATATCCACTCCTTTTGCTCACATTTCCTTATTTTTTTAGTCCCCAATCTTCTTTTTTGTTTCCAGTCTCTGAACTTGTATCAGTTTCTGTGAGTCCTTCTTGAATTTGATGGCCAGAACTGGTCAGAGTTCTTGTGGTAAAGTTTGAGCAAAGTAGACTAGAGTAGAACAATTACTTCCACTGATATAAAAGGAAATATAAACATTTCCTGTTAGGCAGGAAATATGAAACCTGAGAGGAGGAAATAAAAAAAAATGGATTATCATGGTAGCTTAACAATGGAACAATTACTGCAAATCCCAGTTGTTAATCATTAGTATTTATTACTGATTTAATAATCCCTGTTCAATAGCCTTATTACTACAGTGTACTATGTCACTGAAATAATTACAAAGAATGTTGAAAGTCCTATAAATTTGCTACCTTTCCTGTGCCATTAGCAATTGCTCAGGTGTTCCAACAACCATAATAGCCATTCTTAACATCAAAATTAAAAACATTTTTAACTTACCTGGTAAAATAGCGTCTATATTCACATTGCAAAGAAAAGTTTGGTTTAAAATATATTTAAAATGTATATATTATTTATAGTTCTATAAAGTATACAGCACAATCCTATGTATATCTCCTTGGAAGTAAGAATTCATTGAATTCAATGAAACTTGCTTTCAGGCAAATGTGCATAGAATTGAAACGACCTGTTGTGTTCCCTAAATGCCAAACGTCTGTTGGCAAACATCTCCCAAAATACTAAGGAGATAATCTATTGCTGAATAATTAATTTTGACTTTTTGTTCATAAGCATGGTGGACAGTAAGAAAAATTATTTGGAAACAGCCTGCAATGTTCTGAAAATAATGTAATATAAAATAGGTGTAAAAAACTGATTTTATATGAATCAATCTTTTCATTTATATTTCTTTAATAATACAATAATTATTATAAGAACTACCAATGACTGTTACAATTATATTCTTTATAGCAAGGCAGTGGAAAAGATGAACAATTTTTTGTTATGAAGGTTTGAAATTTTTATTAACATTAACATTAATAAAATAAATAATTAACATTATTATCATTTAATGTTCTGTCTGTCTAAAAAATACAGGACTAATACTTTATATCCTGGATTGCTTATATTTACAAAGGGCTGATTAAATAACATGACCAGATTATTTCTTTTTACTGTGATGTTTGTGTTGTTTGCTTTGACTAATTTATCTGATAGTGGATTAAAAGCTGGTTCTTGGAAAAATAAAAGGTAAATGGTGAGCTGGAAGAGGGGAAGAAAGTAAGGTTAGCTTTCATGATAATTTGATTGAAGGAAAAAATGTTTACATATTGCTACGTAAATATGAATAACGTAATTTGACCCATTCTTGACCTTTTTATGTAGACACATGTTGAAACAACATAAGATCAGTACCTCATTATAAAATATTAGTACTTGCTTACAATTTATTATATTTTCAATCCTAAATTTGCAGTGTATCTGCTACAAGTAAAAAAGTATACTATAGGTTAACATGAATTGATTCTGATATACTATATAATCCCATAACTTTTCTCTCTTTTAAACAGAGTGCCAGCCTGCAATGTTTACTCCCACTCCCTGCATAATTTGTAGGTAAAATAAGTTTTCCACAGGGATGGTCTTTGCTTTTGAGGAAAGATTGCATTAACTGAAAAAGATGCAATGCAAAAAAAAAAAAAAAACACAACAGTTTTCAGTAAAAGAATGTAATCAACTGTAAATCACAATTTATCTTTTATTTTTCTTGTCTGGTAGTAGAAGAGAGCACAAGCAGGATAGGCTCAGCAACTATGAGTCCCTAGAATTCAGGATCTCTACCATTTTGTGCTATATTTATTTTAGACATTCATACCTATTTGATATTAGAACATGATACTGTACAATCATAAATCCTCATGTGATTATAGAGTTCTCGGATCAGGACTATGTAGACCAGGGATGGGATTCTTCCCTCTCTTTGTTTCAGAGGTACAAATTTAGCCTAACATAGTGGCACTTGCTAAGCCAGACAGGGAACCTTGCAATGGTATATTGGACTTGGTGCCTTAAGGGCTGGTTAATTTATCTATGGTGCTCTTTACATGAAACTAGAGGGGAAAGTAATCATGAGTTTTGTGGTTAATTTGGGGTAAGTGGCTTCTAAATATGGGAACTGGAGATTCAACCAACCTAAATAATGTGAAATAAGAAATGGGGTGCTTTTGAAATCATGCTTGCCATTAAACTCCCAAGTGACCTCTGTGGGCAGAAATGTCTACTACTAGATTTGCTAAAGATATCAGCTGCATCTTTTCTTTGACAGAAACTAAAAATATATGTTGATAACTTCATGTTGTTTGTAATGCACTCTCAGTGAGAGTGATTTAGTTCTTGAGCAAAATTGCACTTGCTGAATGAAGTACCGGTACCTGAATGTGGCCATGTAACTTCTCTTCCAAAGGAACTTGCTTTGTTCCTCAATTAGCTAGCAAATCAAGTTCAAGATTTTGTTTTTAATATATGCTCAAATCATACCTAGGTATTTTATGGCCCATGGGCTATATCTGGTTCATGACTGGTCCCAATCCAGCCTGTGGTGTCAGCAGTGGCAGCAGCCGGGGGTGGGGGTGGTGGGGTGGGGGTGGAAGCAGCATCAGGGGCAGAGAGCAGCAGCAGAGAGGGGGGCAGTGGAGCAGCAGCAGTGGTGACATCAGGGGATGGGGCAGCAGTAGCACTGGGGGTCGGGGCAATAGTGGCCCTCCAGAAGAGTCCTAGTTTCTTATGTAAGTCCTCATGTGTCTATTGTTTTAGGTTCTATATCTTCACCCTTGCATACATGTTTCTGAACAACAGTCTTCTTTTTTTCCTTTTCCTTTTTTTCATTTCCATTCACTTTTTTCCAAATATTTGCATATTGCTTTAGCATATTCATTTTATTATTTCACTTTTTAAGAAAATTCTAATTGTAAACTGCCTTAAGGTATGATGGTATTAGAACCAGTGTAGACATAAAATAAATAAACATCTTCTAGATAGACTTAATAGAATAACAGAGTTGGAAGAGCTTCTATCCAACCCTCCCTGCTCAGGCAGGAAGCCCTTAAAGTACTGAACTGAAAGGGCTTGATGGCACATCAGATTAAAAAGCTAAATTAATGTATATAATGCATTTCTTGAAACAGCAAACAAAAAAAATTACTAGGATTATTCAGATTGTTTTGATTCAGGGCTGGGGAACATCAGCAGCAACCACCACATTGTTTGTCATGTGGTGGTTCTGCTGATATTCCCCAGCCATGACAAACAAAAATCTTTAGTAGTCTCCAAATTAATCGACTTTCACTGGAACCGAGTGTGCTTCTCATGCTTACCTCTGCAGACAAGACCTACAAAAAGCTCTATCATTGAAATAAAAAGGAGAAAGCCAATTCAGATCATGATTTTTCAAAATCCCAGTGTATACCTATAGTGTCTATAAAGAGATTAAGAGAAGGTAGCATTTTCCAATAACGCTTCTGTGTTTCTGTCATGAATAAGAGGTTTCATGAGAATAAAAAATAAAGTGGTGGGAATAATCACCGGTTACTAAATAGTCCCATTACAGGAAGAAAGATGTGGGAAATTTACTCTTTCTGCTGTTTCAATGACTTTCATATGTTAGAATAGATTTCAACTGGAGAAGTCCACTTTCAATGTTTTAATGCAAAATTAGATGTACTAAAATGTTTGTAAATTTATTAAAAAGAAAAAACTGAAATACCACATTGGCATAAGTATTCACTCAGTACCTTGTTGAAGCATCTTTGGCAGCAATTACAACCTCAAGTCCTTTTGGAGTATGATGCAACAAGCTTTGCACACCTGAATTGGGGGATTTTCTGCCATTCTTCCTTGCAAATCCTCTCAAGTTCAGTCAGGTTAGATGGCAACTGTCAGTGGACAGCCATTTTCAGGTCCCTCCAGATATATTCAATAGGGTTCAAGTCAGGGCTCTGGCTGGGCCTTTCTAGGACATTTACAGAGTTGTCCCTAACCCACTCCTGTGTTTTCTTGGCTGTGTGCTTAGAATCGTTGTCATGTTGCAAAGTGAATCTTCAGCAGAGTCTGAGATCCTGAGCGCTTTTGAACAGGTTTTCATTGATGTCCTTTGCTCTATTCAGCTTTCCCTCAATGTTGACCAGTGTCCCAATCCCTGCTGCTAAAAAAACCCCTTACAGCATTATGCTGCCACCACTATGGTTCACTGTTGGAATGATATTGGGCAGTGCCTGGTTTCCTCCAGACACAACGTTTAGAATTGAGGCCAAATAGTCCAATCTTCTTTTCATCAGACCAGAGAATTTTGTTCCTCACAGCCTGAGAGTCCTTCAGGTGCTTTTTTGCAAACTCCAACTAGGCTTTCATGTGTTTTGCACTGAGGAGGGGCTTCCATCCAGCCACTCTGCCATAAAGTCTAGATCGGTGGAGGGCTGCAGTGATGGTTGTCCTTCTGGAACTCTGTCCCATCTCCACATAGGATCTCTGGAGCTCAGTCAGAATAACCAGTTCTTGGTCCTAATGAAGGAGAATATTTGTAGCTCAGGGTTGAAAGGAGGAGTCCAAAAATGCCAGGAAATTTCTAGAAGCCTAGCACTCTGACTAATCAGCCATCAATAGACACATAGACATTAACAACATCTATAGACTATGCAAAAGAGACAATCAAGTTGCACAAAAGAGAAAAAAACTCCAGCACCTCTTCACCAGTAATCAGCACTCAGATCAGCATAGGTTAACTCCAAGGTCACCTTCAGACCATCAATCAAGTAAGCAATACCCCAATCAAGAAACTACCAAAGAGCCATTAGTAAACAGCCCTACCAAAGAATCCCTAAGACCGCCCCCACCCGCCCACCCACCCACCCAGACAGGCAAGACACCAGAATATAAACTGACAGCAAACAGCACTCTTTACAAGCACTGATGATGTCACCTAGTTAGTGTAATGAAATGTTTGCAAGAAAACAAGCAAGCTCAGAGAGCACCAAGGACTCCTCAGTTCTTGGCCACCTCTCTTACTAAGGTCCTTTCCCCCTGATTGATAGGCAACCAGCTCTTGGAAGAGTCCTGGTTGTGCCAAACTGCTTCCATTTGAGAATTATGGAGGCCACTGTGCTCTTAGGAACCTTCAGTGCAGCAGACATTTTATTGCAGCCTTCTCCAGATCTGCTACAATATGCATTGTCAGCTGTGAGGCCTTCTATAGAAAGGTGTGTACGTTTCCAAATTATGTCCAATCAATTTAATTTACCACAAATCGACTACAATAAAGGTGTAGCAACATGGCAGCAACGATCAAAAGAAATGGGAAGCACATGAGCTAAATTTCAAATGTTTCAAAGGGTCTGAATATTTATGCCAATGTTTTTCAGTTTTTTTTCTTTTTAATAAATTTACAGACATTTCTAAAATACAGTTTTCATTTTGTCATTATGGGGTACTGAGTGTATATTAATGAGTTTAAAAAAATGAATTTCAACTATAGAACCAGGCTGCAGCATAACAAAATTGACAAAAGTGAAAGGGGTCTGTATATTTTCTGAATGCATTGAATGCAATATATAATCTCTGATTTATCAAGGTGTTTTTTTTTGCAAAGACTAATTTTAAATATGTTGTTCTGTGAATGTCAGGCTTAGATTTGAGCAATTAAAATCCTATTTCAGTTATGTCTCACTGTCATTACTTGCCTTTTTTGTCTCCAGTTAAAAGCACCATCCACAAGATTTATACAGGCCAGATATCTAAATCAGATGTTACACTTCATATGAGAAGCTGGTAGTTAAATCAGCCAAATCACTAATGCCTCACTGAAATATTTTAGAAATGAGGTCTTAGATAAAACTACACATTCCAAAATATAATTTTTGCATTGTGAAATTTTAGAAATGATACACCACTAATTTTTTTTTTTTTTTAAATGGAACATGTTTTGATAATACTCCTTTAAGCATATCTCATATTTAGCCATCATAAAATATTATTACTGCCTATCATAGCCAAATTAGCTACAGGAAGCTAAACATTAATAAAATCCTCTTTAAGTATGCAAGAAGAAATTAAGCTTCTTTAAGAGACCATTTAGCTAGCAGTATTAGGCAATGGAGATAATTCATATTTACATGTTTTAATTCATAAGACATTATCTTTGCTATACAGAATTCTTGATATTATTTGAAAAATATATAATATTGCCTATTCATTTGGAATATAAATACATGTTTGATATGTATCTGACATTATGTAATTGTAGGTAGGAAAAACCTTAGGAGTCTGGACAAGATGCTGCCAAGGGAATGGTGAAATAAGAGATAGCATACCACACAGCTATGTAATGGGTCAGGCAAGAGTCTCAGAAGAGTCCCTCCCTAGTTTCTCAGACTAATAAAAAGATTGGAGGAGGGAGAGAATTGTACTTTGATATTTGCAAGATTGATGTCTTCATCTCAAGGTAAATCAGATAGGAATCACAACCAGATAAGCTAATTCTATCTTACTGTAAAGTTACATTGACAGACTCTTTCAAGTATGATAGAACAATTCTTCCTCCTATCTCCTTTGCAGCCCACAAAACTAGGGAGGATATTTTTTGGAGCCTCTTGTCCTGCTTATTATCTAGCTGTGAGCTACTATCTCTTATCTGACAGTTCTCTTGCCAGAATCTCTTCACTAACCCTCTCAAGGTCTTTCCACATACTATTACATATTGAGAATTGAAAATATTCAGGAATCAGGGTTATTTATCAGGTTCATTAATGAATATGGCAGTCATTGACTTTGTGATCATGTACCAGGGATAACTCTCTTCTTCTGGAATGAAAGATTTGAATGTCATAGATTTATACTAAACCAAGAAAAGCTGGAAAATCAATGGAGATCACAAGGCTTTCCTCTGTGGGTAATCATGTTTTCTTTGTAAGCTTCTTTCTGCGTATTTAGCACTAGCTTTGCTTAGGTTCAATAAGTCTTCTAAATGAATAGTCTATTGTTTGGAGCAGAGAATTTGACCATATGGACTTTCATGTGGGCTGTTTTTAATATACAAACTTGCCTTATGATTACTTGCTGTACAATCATAATGAAGCAGCTCCTTGAGATTATCCTTTTCTATTCTTTGTCACCAGAAATATATATCATGTATTAATCTGGAACCAACCATGTACCAGTCTGGAACCTATTCTGCCATCTGAACTAACCAAACCCTTAAATTATCTTCACATGCTTTCTTGTTTGCACTGATGATATGGAAATAATGCAACTGTCTTGAAGGTAGTCAGTCCTTGTGGGGTAGCACTCCCAAACAACCAGTAATACCTACACAACAAATGAGTGGCAGGTCAAAAGGGTGAAAGAACAAATCCAGTGCTACTATTTTATTTCTCTTCCTAGTATGTTGGTTTGAGAGTCTATCATCATATCATACCCCTCTTCCCCACAGCTGAAGAAGCACCACTTGCATTCATTTGAAGACAGGAATAGTAGCTGATAGTGATACCAAACAATTTAGGAATCAAGCAGCCAGAAGATGTCACTATCTAAATTAGTTATAATAAAGACACCCATTGTAGATTTTTAGAGACCTTTACAGAGTCAATCAGTGACTATTCCTCATACTGTAGACAATTGCATTATTCCTTTATCTTCAGTGTAAATAAGAAAGCATGTGAAGATGATTTAAAGATCTAGTTGGTTCAGATGGCAGAGTAGGCAAGTCCTGAAATATAGTCAGTTGTAAATAAATCTATTTTTTCCTCGTAGAAAAAATGGAAGAAGATATCATATAAACCTCCCATTATAAAACATGGAAAGGGCCCACAGAGATGAGACTTGAAGAAGATGGTATCAAGCCTGACTATTGTTCAGTTATATTAGAGATGTCACTGTTCATTGTTTATGATTAATGTCTAAAGCCAATATTATTCAGTACCATTAGCTTTCATAATGTTTCACTTAAAATAGCCTTATAGCCTAGATTTCCTATATTTAAAAAAGCCTAATGTTTCCCCACACAATATGAATAATGACTAAGTAGATTTATGTTTTGATAAACTCCCACTGAACCATGACAGATTGTCCCACATAAAAAAGTCTTAATAATGTTTAGAGTAACTCTTGAATGGCTCAAAAACTAGGTTTGTTGCACAATTTGATTTGCTTTTATCATGCAAATCTTTATTTGGTGTTCCTAGTCACAATAAATAAGAAAGCAGAAGAGAGAAATTAAAAAAAAACTATGACACAACAACAAGCCTAATTCATTTATAAGTTTGCAAAAGTCTCTTGTTTTGATTTGATTATTTTTTTCCCACAACACTTGAGAGAAAATCTGAGGTAATCTTTCCAAGCTTTCAAATAATTTGATAAATGTTCAAGTTTCTGTTTGTTTGAGAAGAATGCTTTTATTCAATTGAAATCCAATGGTATCCAAAGCTATTTCTAGAATTATTATTAATATGCAATGTCATGAGCATCCCACACAATTATTTGAGGAATTGCAATATAATCTTCTTATTTTTTCAAAAAATATAAGCTAAATATTTCTCATCAGTATGCAAATAATTACTTCTTAAATATTACATGGATAATGGATCACTTCATTAAAATATTTCACTGCCCAGTACAGTGATTAGAAGCTACTACTCCAGAGATGCAAATGAACAATTTAGACTTTATCATGCCATGTTATTTGATTCTGGAATGCTTCCTTTAAAATTGAGGAAATAATCAATAATGCCAGCTGCAGCTGTTTCTGTCCCTTTGTCTGACAGTCAGTCATTTTTCAGCAGCAAAATCAAGTTGGTAAAACAGCTTGTTGTAGCCAGAATTAGCAAACTAGAGATGCCTGTGACATTTGTACATTGCCCCTTTAGAACCAGAAAGTCTTCATAAGCTGAAAGGTAAGTTTTTGGCATGTCTTTCTTTTAATTTTGGTTGCACGATCATGATTATGGATGGTTTAACAGAAAGAAATTAGCACTTTTATCCTGAGTTAATTACCTTTTGTAAACCTTCAGGTTGATCAGCCTATATTCATGCCCATCATTTCAAATCAATTTTCTTTCATAATCAGTTTGCTGGAAGTCTTAAAAATGATCAGCTTTGTCTTTATAATATTTAATTTTATAGATACATAACCAGGAGGGTGGAGCTGCTAAATTATTCTGAGGCTATGTGCTAGACATCACTCACCTGCTGTTTAACTATTGAATCTAATACCTGAAAGCATTATAGATATCCCCCCCTTTAAAAAAAAAAGAGATTATTTGAAACTGTAACATATAACCATATAAACAAAATATATACAGAGATCTGTAAGTGTAAAATCATCTTCGCGAGCTTTTACCTAGGTTAGTGGTATCCCAATTTGCACAAATCTCCCTGGATATGTCTTTATCTTATTAAATAAATGAAATGAGGTGAAGAAATATAAAGTGAGTTCAATTGGCCACTACTGTAGAAAAAAAATTCCAATAATTAAAATTCTGAATGCAACATTTTTTGTAATATCAATAGCATGACTTTATTTAATTCTGACATGAATATTTGTCTTTACTAGTATTGTTTTGTGATCAGAATAGTATTATAGTCACTGTCTTCAATCAGGAGCTTATGCTACAGAGGAAACTGCTGAAACATGTCAAAAAGCTTTCATTTGAGATAAAATAACTGTTTTATTCTATATGATATTATGATGGTGAACCCTGTATACTTTTTTCAATTAAATTTTCCAAATAATTAACGGTTCTTTAATTGGGGACAAAATTAAATACATAATATAAATTGAATATATAGTTTTTAGGTCAGATAATAGGACAGGAACTGGGAAATAGATTTCAGAAGCTATTGAAGGATTCATGAGCTGGCTAAAAATTGCATAAATCACTAATATGGATTATTAGCCTGTAACTGGATTTTTTTGTCTTACAGAGCCATGACTACAAGTATCTTAAGTGAGACCATTTATAGATTGAGTTGTTTCTGTCATCCATTCATAAGACATTTGACATAGCAAAGTTGACTTCTTTGAGTTTGACATTACCTTTTTCATGAAATAAATTTAATATAGTGAGAGCAAAAGAACGTTACGTTAAAAAAAAAATCAACAATTTGTATCTTAATAATCTATCAAAGCATTGTAGAGTTTAGAATGCATTTTTTTTTTTTACATTGTGTCAGGATCACATTTTGTCCATTTTCTATGTAACTTGTCACACATACTGAGTGCAAAGAACCATAAAATAGCCAATGTAAGACATTTTTTTAAAAGGGACCTAGGGGAAGTCTGGGAAATTATAAGCCATTCATCTTAACAAATTGGTAGAAACAGTAATCAGAAACGGAAAAAATGATAAAACAAGAAAAAAAAGCATGGACTTAACAAGAGTAAATTCTTCCTCACTCATCTTTTATAATTGTTTACAGTGACAATAGGCAGAGGGATGGAGTTGAAACTGTTAATAGCGTATATCTGGAATCTCAAAAAATCTTTGACAAAGTAAATATAGTGACCATGGAATAAGAGAATTTATTCTACTATGGCTTCATAATTAGCTAAAAATGGGGAAATAATTAATCACATGGTAAATGCACATTGTGGTAATTCTAACTTTACATCTATTCAATAAAAATGTATGAATCATTTGATAGTAGACATAGCTTGCCTATGAATTTTCATCAATAAATTATTTTAGGCAGTTCCATTCTATTTTTGACAGTGGGCTGTGTTATTCTGTGGGAATTTAAATTTGATATGTCACAGTATTTGTAGGTGTGAGTAGAATCTGCACTTTCGCCTTTCCAAACACATTAGCATAGTTTGCACATTTGGCAGGGAACCCAGGAAGCAGCTCTTGCTGAAGGGTATTTAGAATTTGAGGTCCTGCAGGCTGTGAATCTTGCATGTCAGAAGTTCAAAGATTATATTATCTTAGTTCCAATGAATACCTGTGAACCAGTCAGTTCTCAAGAGTATCAGAAAAGAAGTTAAATAAATCACAGAATATCTGCTGATGGTGAATTAAGATGTTCTGTACCTTAGGTTGTTGTGTACGTTGCTGTAGGACTCATTTACTAAGAAGTTTCATTTGGCAGACTCTAGGCAGTAAGCCTTTTCTTGCTTTGACTCTCTCCTTATAGACCATTCTTTTCTTCATCCCTTTTAGCTTTTGGGAGATCCTTCAAATTCTGGTTGTGTCAGCAGGCCCAAGGCCTGGCAAAATATTGAGGTGGCTCCTGGATAAGGAATGCCTTTTCTTCACCTAATTTCTTAATCTTTTTGGTGACTTTTATAATTTTAAATTTTTTAACATTAACAATATTAATTTTTGTTTTTGTTGTATGTCCTGAAAGTCACTTGATTATAAGATAGATGCCTATGTAAATATAATGATGGATGGATGGATGGATGGATGGATGGATGGATGGATGGGACATAAGAACTTACCATCAATAGTCTTATCCCAGTAGGTCAAATATACTCAATGGATGAAACATACATATATCAAGTGGAGGCTTCAGTGAAGTTGCCCATGACCTGAAGTGGTACTTCTCTGTTACCATACAGAGTATAGAAATGACTAATGTTAATGCATAGTACTATATTTCTAATTTCTACATACACCAGTATTGCAACCCTCAAGGCTGGGATTCATTCCAAATAGTCCAGAGCATCTGCAGACAAAATACTCCTGTTCCCCACAAGTATTTAATTAATGCTTAACTGAAGAATCATCTCAATAGAGCACTTTCATGCTATATTCTCTATAATATAGACATACAACTTATATATTTTTTTCTTCTCAGTGGATATTTAGCTGTTTTCATCTGCATGCATTCATCTTCTGGAGTCTCTGACATATTTGTGTTGGGAGATGGAGAGTGAGGAAATGAAATAGAACAGTGGTATCTTCCTTTATCATCTGTACACTGCTGCATTTCCTAAAATATTCCATTGATACTCAAGCAGAATTGGATTCAGAAAAAAATATCCGGGATTAGTGCATCACATATTTCATCTGAAAATCTGTCTTTAAACTGGTTAAAGTCTAAACTGGTTAGACTTTTTTATTAGACCTTCATCCTAAACAAATAGCTTAAAATCAGTAGTATACTCCCATGGCGAACATTTACCCTGTAGAATATGATGGATTTCATGATCAGCAATCACTTTCATGACTAAATTGTTGAAGTTAACCTTTGTGCATATCACCAAATTATCATAATTGTCCATACTAGGCTAATTCACAACAGATCAGGTTCCATTTTGGAGCTTCTTTTGTCATTAGACTAATTTTAAATCCTACTTGTAAGCAGATTGAAGAAAAGAAAAGCTGTGTATTTTAGGGAGGTTTAAAATTCACATTCAGTGAGGGAAGTAATACATTTAGAACTATGCATAGTATATATATTAGGGAAGAAAATGGAGGTTGTATTTGCTCCAACAGTTCCAATGAAGGCAGCCAGATATTGGCCAGGATTGATATGGAAGTTGCTAATTGTGATAAATTATATACCCCCTGGCCAGTGGTGGGATTCAAACATGTGAACAACCAGTTCTCTGTGTGGATGCCAGTTCCAGAAGTCCATTCTGGGCCTGGGCAACAAAAAATTAGCTACCAGTTCTATCAAACTGGTGCGAACTGGCTGAATCCCACCACTGCCCCTGGGCAAGGCAAAAGTCAGGATAATTGGTCCAGAAGGATCACATGTTAGCTCTGGTGTTATATCAAGACATTGGTGATTAGTAAGGTTGCAGGAGGATCTGTAGCCTACTAGGGTTTTAAAATTAGGCAAATGTTGTCAGAATTTATATCAGACATGATAGTAAAATTTAATTTTCCAGACAGTCAACTACATAATTAGGGACTTGCTTAGATCAAAAGCTCATGGCAAGATAAATTGCTGTGCTGCTGATAATTAAAATTTCTATATATATTGGAAATCTGCATCCCACAGAACACAGATATCAAGATCTACTGTATATGTATACCTGCATATATGGAATATTGTGTGAAATTGGAACCCATATGAAGCAACTGAATATTTGTGTGCATTGGCATTCATGTTAGTTGAACTGGTCAAGTTACTAGATGCTATAGTGAATCAAATTCATGTCTATTTATCAAATACTTAAATTCAACTCTCATTTCTACTTCAGATTTCAGATTAGTTGGCCCTGACTCCTGTTAACAAAACTGTAGAAACAAATGTTGGATAAGCTATGAAAGAATAGCTGTAGATACTATGAGCAATTAGATTTTCTTGGGAAAGAGAGAACAAACTAGAAAAACCAATGGTATGAAGACTTTATCTTGGCTACATGCCTAGAATTTTAACATTCATTACAAAATAAAGAACACTGAGTTCTCCAGATGGAAGCAATAGATTTGTTAATATTGTTACCATTGCTACATATGAAACAGAGATAAATTTAAGCGTATTGAAGCTAGAGTAATACAATTGTCCTTAATGACCAATGTCTACTCCATTCTAGAAGAGTTGATGAATTGAACTATTGCCATAAACTCAAGAAAAATCCCCATGACACCTTAAAAGATTAATTGCAGACTGAACAATTGCAAGCAATACATAAATTAAAGAGATGTAAGATTTTTGCATACCACAATTCATATTGTCTGAATGCAAATTAAGCAAAGAAATTTAGGATATCATATACACAGCAGAGTGTTTAGAAAGATAACTTTCCTAATATGCATAGCATAGCACTAAAATTAATTTTTGTCTTTTAGACAACCTGTTAAGTATTTCCCGCTTACTATTCATATTGCTTGTAAACAGGATTGAAATAAAGATCATACAATCAGAAATAGTAGTTTTTATTTGATTTTACTTTATTCCATAAAGTTATACAATTATATCTAATGTTGCAAAGTGCACCTAAATTTAATTTCTTAGGGATGATCAAAAGATCCAGAGTTGAAGGACGAAGAGTGTCTGGAAAATTTGTTTTTGTTTTTATGATATTTCCATTTTAGGCAAGTATATGATGTTTGCTGTCAATTGTCAATAATTATAATCACAAGGAATTTTAAGAGCTGCAGATTGCTTTGTTCCAAGGAGTTCATTTACAACAAGACCTTCCTGCAAGATTGACAGAATTACAAAATAACATCTGTTTTTAGACACCAGAGATTGTCAAGGCTAAGTGAAGCTTTCAATCAGATTTCCTATTCTAATATAACACTTTGCCCCACTGCCATTTATTGGCTTTGTGGATATCAATTTCCATCAAAGATTGAATTTAAAATGTCAATAAAATATAGGCCTGTCAATACTAAGACCTCACGGAGTCCCTTGAAACTCTTGTATCCAGCCATAGAGCAACTTTAAGTGATACTGGATTATAATTTTGAATGGGCAGAAGCTTATAAATAAGCTAGTAATGGCCATATTAATTGAATTAATTTAAACTTGTTGTTGTTAGTTGCGAAGTCATGCTGACCCATTGCGACCCCATGGACAACGTTCCTCCAGGTCTTCCTGTCCTCTACCATTTTCTGAAGTCCATTTAAACTCACGCCTACTGCTTCAGTGACTCCATCCAGCCACCTCATTCTCTGTCATCCCCTTCTTCTATTGCCCTCAATCTTTCTCAGCATCAGGCTCTTCTCCAGTGAGTCCTTCCTTCTCATTAGGTGGCCAAAGTACTTGAGTTTCAACTTCAGGATCTGGCCTTCTAAAGAGCAGTCAGGGTTGATCTCTTCTAGGACTGACCGGTTTGAACGCCTTGCAATCCAAGGGACTCGCAGGAGTCTTCTCCAGCACCATAGTTCAAAGGCCTCAATTCTTTGGCGCTCAGCCTTTCTTATGGTCCAACTTTCACAGCCATACAATGCAACTGGGAAAACCATGGCCTTGACTATATGCACTTTTGTTGGCAGGGTGATGCCTCTGCTTTTTAATATGCTGTCTAAATTTGCCATAGCTTTCCTCCCCAGGAGCAACCATCTTTTAATTTCTTGGCTGCAGTCCCCATCTGTGGTGATCTTGGAGCTCAGGAAGATAAAATCCGTCACTACCTCCATTTCTTCCCCATCTATTTGCCAGGAATTGAGAGGGCCAGATGCCATGATCTTGGTTTTCTTAATGTTGAGTTTCAAGCCAACTTTTGCACTCTCCTTCTTCACCCGTATCAAGAGGCTCTTTAGTTCCTCTTCACTTTCTGCCATTAGAGTGGTATCTTCTGCATATTTTAGGATGTTGATATTTCTCCCAGCAATCTTAATTTCAACTTTTGCTTCATCTAGCCCTGCCTTTCTCATGATGTGCTCTGCATATAAGTTAAATAGGCAGGACGACAGAATACAGCCTTGCCGGACTTCTTTCCCAATTTTGAACCAATCAGTGGTTCCGTGTCCAGTTCTCACTGTTGCTTCTTGACCCGCATATAGATTTCTCAAGAGACAAATAAGATGGTCTGGTACTCCCATCTCTTTAAGAATTTGCCACAATTTGTTGTGATGCACACAATCAAAGGCTTTAGCATAGTCAATGAAGCAGAAGTAGATGTTTTTCTGGAACTCCCTAGCTTTCTCCATGATCCAGTGTATGTTGGCAATTTGATCTCTAGTTCCTCTGCCTCTTCGAAATCCTGGCTGTACTTCTGGAGATTCTCGATCCACATATCTGCTGGAGTCTAGCTCGTAGGATTTTAAGCATAACTTTACTTGCATGTGAAATGAGTGCAATGGTGCGATAGTTTGAACATTCTTTGGCATTGCCTTTCTTTGGAATTGGAATGTAAACTGACCTTTTCCAATCCTGTGGCCACTGTTGAGTTTTCCAAATTTGCTGGCAAATTGAATGTAGCACTTTTACTGCATCGTCTTTTAAGATTTTGAATAGCTCAGCTGGAATACTATCACCTCCACTAGCTTTGTTGTTGCTCAGCTTTCCTAAGGCCCATTTCACTTCACATTCTAAGATGTCTGGCTCGAGGTCAGTGACCACCCCATCGTGGTTATCAGGGATGCTAAGCTCGTTCTTGTATAGTTCTTCTGTGTAATTTTGCCACCTCTTCTTAATCTCTTCTGCCTCTGTTAAGTCCCTGCCATTTTGGTTCTTTATCATGCCCATCTTTGCATGAAACATTCCCTTCATATCTCCAATTTTCTTGAAGAGATCTCTGGTTCTCCCTATTTTATTGTTTTCTTCTATTTCTTTGCACTGTTCATTTAAGAGGGCATTCTTATCTCTTCTAGCTATTCTTTGGAATTCTGCATTCAATTGGGTGTATCTTTCTCTTTCTCGCTTGCCTTTCACTTCCCTTCTTTCCTCAGCTATTTGCAAAGCTTCGTCAGACAGCCATTTTGCTTTCTTGCATTTCTTTTTCTTTGGGATGGTTTTAGTTGCTGCCTCTTGTACAATGTTGAGAACCTCCGTCCATAGTTTTTCAGGCACTCTGTCTATCAGATCTAATTCCTTAAATCTATTTGTCACCTCTACTGTATATTCATCAGGGATATGATTTAGTTCATACCTGAGTGGCCTAGTGCTTTTCCCTACTTTCTTCAATTTAAGCCTAAATTTTGCATCGAGAAGCTTATGATCTGAGCCACAGTCAGCTCCTGGTATTGTTTTTACTGACTGTATAGAGCTTCTCCATCTTTGGCTGCAGAGCACATAGTCAATCTGATTTCTGTGTTGACCGTCTGGTGATGTCCATGTGTAGAGACGTCTCTTGGGTTGTTGGAAAAGAGTGTTTGCTATGACCATCGTATTCTCTTGACAAAATTCTACCAGCCTGTGCCCTGCTTCATTTTGTACTCCAAGGCCAAACTTGCCTGTTATTCTGGTTATCTTTTGGCTTCCTACTTTAGCATTCCAATCCCCCATGATGATAAGGACATCATTTTTGGTGTTAATTCTATAAGGTGCTGTAGGGCTTCATAGAACCGGTCAATTTCATCCTCTTCAGCACCAGTGGTTGGGGCATAGACTTGGATTACTGTGATATTGAATGGCTTGCCTTGGATTGAACTGAGATCTTTCATTTGGGGGATTGTATTCCAGTATTGCTTTTCCTACTCTTTTATTGACTATGAAGGCTACTCCATTTCTTCTGAGGGATTCTTGCCCGCAGTAGTATACTGATGATCATCTGAGTTAAATTCACCCATTCCTGTCCATTTTAGTTCGCTGATTCCTAAGATGTCGATGTTCAGTCTTATCATCTCTTGTTTGACCACGTCCAGCTGCCTTGATTCATGGATCTTACATTCCAGGTTCCTATGGAGAAAAGATCTTTACAGCATTGGACTTTCCTTTCACCACCAGATGCATCCACAGCTGAGCGTCCTTTCGGCTTTGGCCCAGTCGCTTCACTCTTTCTGGCGCTACTAGTACTAGCCCTCTGCTCTTCCCCAGTAGCATATTGGACACCTTCTGACCTGAGGGGCTCATCTTCCAGTGTCATATTTTGCCTTTTGGTACTGTCCATGGGGTTTTCATGGCAAAGATACTGGAGTGGGTTGCCATTTCCTTCTCCAGTGGATCACATTTTGTCAGAACTCTCTGCTATGACCTGTCCATCTTGGGTGGCCCTGCACGGCATAGCTCATAGCTTCATTGAATTACGCAAGCCCCTTCACCACGACAAGGCAGTAATCCATGAAGGAGTAATTTAAACTAAAAATATTTTTTTCTTGACTGAATGTACTTCCCTAACCTTGCACTAATTAGTTTGGACATTGTGGTCATTGGTGTGCCATTAAAAGGTCTGGTATAGCAGTTCCCTCTCAGATATGTTACTAGAAATCTCAGATAAAAATATTTTAAACACTTTTGTTTTAATGTCTTCAAGTTTAATTTTACAGCCACATCAAGAAAAACAATTCAATTGCATTTATGTCAAATTTGAACATGCTCAACACCAGATGGTGTTTCATTTCAGGTCAGAAAATAATGGAGGAGTCTGATTTTAAAACTGAAGTTAAAAAAAGAAAAAGATGAATAACAAGGCATTAACATTTGCAGAAGCTTTTTCATTTAAGATCAGCTGTCCTTTATTTTTCATGTAACATTATTTAGCATTTTAAAATTATTTTTTATATTTATATATTAGATTAACATATAAAATATGAAGCTTTGTATTGCCATATTCAGGAAAGTTCTTAAATTGGATTTTTGGTATTCTGATATCAGTTTATTAGATTCCAATCATTTTGTATGAATATAGAATAACAGAGTTTGAAGGGACTTTGGAGGTCTTCTAGTCCAACCCCCTGCTCAGGCAATGAGCTAGAACATTGTTGAAGTTGGAAACTAACAATAGCTTCCCAGTTGGCAGGTGCCATGCATGCTGTAGATCTTGAACAATCCAGAATACATACTAAAAGTTTTAGTAGCACACTAAGAGAAATAGCTATTGAATTTTATAATACTTTTTCCACTTGTTCCAGCTACTTCACATTCTAGGCCTGAAGTTGTATGATTAAGATGCCATGAACTACAGTTCTCATCATCTCCAGGCAGCATGACTTACTACCATACTGCTTGAGAATGATGGACTGCATATTTGAACAACCCAAACTAAACTAGGCGAATATAGGTTTATATCTGGATATCAGTGTGCGCTCCCCAGGCCTGGGAGAAGAACTAATTTACAGAACAAAAAAAAGTGTAGGGGGAATCAATAAGAAATGTTATATAAGAAAGTTCTTTGTGTAGAGGTATGATGATGAAAAAAAATTGCTTCTAAAGATTGGAAGGCTTTCATCAAAATCTGGGCAATTCTTTTCCATCTGCAGCCTATTTAACACTACCATCAGTATGTTCTTGTTCTAGCATTAGCTCTGCAGCTAAGAACTTTTAAAATGCAACTAAAGATTTATTGGTTAGTCAAATAAAATTATCATGTGTTGATGCAAGGGGAATGTGTCCTTTCAGAAAAATATATTTCACTAGCTTTAATTCACAAGGATATTCTGAGTAGGAGAGGAGGAGTATCTGGTTTTCATCTTTAAAAAAGATCAGTATTTGAGTGGCTGATACTTATTTCATAACCAAGCCAGATGTGAAAACATAAATATACATCAGTGCATTACTGTACATTCTATAAATGATGCACTCAGATGCTTGTAATCAAAATTTCTCAAGCTACCCTGTCACTTCCTTTGCACCTGGCACTGGAGGTGTCAGCCATGCCAGCTTAGTTTCCCCCCAACACAGATGTTCTTGTTATGCCATTTTGTAAGTGTAAATTTTGCTTGATGCTCAACTCTGGACAGCACAAGTAAATATTATAATCCTGAGACCACCCATCTAGTAATGCACCTATATCATTTACTTCATTTCCCCCCAAAATATTTCAAGTTGCTTTTTGCACTTCTACCCTTAGTTCTGAGAGCAGTTTTTAGGAGTCTATTTAGGAAGATTATTGTATTATACAGATTAATATTACTATGTAGGCTATAAAGTATGCTTTATTATGTGTTAAATAAACATCATTTTTAAGGCTTCTGTTCTTTGAACTACAGTATGGTATACTTGTCTACATAATTAATTTTATGCACATAATCAATCCAATACCTGTATCTTATGTATTTGTGACCCTTTCAGAAGTCATTTTTGGTGAGATGGGTAGTTATGTAAATTATATAAATAAATTATATAAATAAATTATATATATATATAACAACACTGGGCGTTTTTAAGAAGAGACTGGACAGCCATTTGTCTGAAATGGTATAGGGTTTCCTGCCTGAGCGGGGGGGGTTGGACTAGATGACCTCCAAGGTCCCTTCCAACTTTATTATATATTAATATACAAAAAGAAAACCAACAACTTAGTTGACAAAGAGGGGGAAATTATCTTAGATGAGGATGAAAAACTAAAAAGATGGAAGGAATATATTGAAGAACTTTTTGAGGACACTAGGGATGATATAGATATGGGAAGTATAACAACTGGACCAAACATCACTATGGAGGAGGTTGAACATGCAATAAAAATAGCAAAAACAAGAAAAGCCACAGGACCTGATGATATCCCAGTAGAAATTTTAAAATTGCTGGAAGACAATGGGAATTTTTTTTACTGCAGCTCTTCAATCAGATATACGAAACAGGAAAGATACCAAATGATTGGCTAAAATCAACCTTTGTGACAATCCCCCAAAAAATAAATGCAAAGAAGTGTACCGAATACAGAACAATAAGCTTAATGAGTCATGCCCTGAAAATATTCCTGAGAATAATTCACAAAAGAATATACAACAAAATTGAAGAGCGTCTAGGTAACACACAATTTGGTTTCAGAAACAATCTTGGTACACGAGATGCGCTATTCAGCATTCAAGTTCTTGTACAGTGTTGTAGAGATGTCAATCACAGTGTTTACATGTGCTTCATTGATTTTGAAAAAGCTTTTGATAAAATAAGACACAGCAAACTATTAGAAATCCTGAAACAAGGGGGACTAGATGACAAAGATATCCAAATAATAAAGAATCTGTATTGGCATCAGGTAGCAAATGTGAGACTAGGCCAAAAATACTCAGCTGATGCAGAAATAAGAAGAGGGGTCAGACAGGGATGTATTCTGTCTCCACTGCTGTTCAATATCTACTCTGAGTCAATCTTCAACGAGGCACTGGAGAACATCGATGCTGGCATCAAAGTAAACGGTGTTTGGATCAACAACTTAAGATATGCTGACGATACAGTTCTGCTTGCCAGTAAGCATGAAGACCTTCAGCTCCTCATCAACAGAGTCACAGAAATATCTGGAAAATACGGCTTGAAGCTTAACACCTCAAAAACCAAGATCATGGTCGTCAGCAAACAACCCGTTAATTTACCACCAATAAATTCAGAAGGAATACCACTAGAAAAAGTTGAAAGGATCATGCACCTCGGTTCTAATTTACATGAAAGCTGGGACATGACCACTGAAGTAAAGACAAGGATAGAGAAAGCTCGAACAGCATTCTTCAAAATGAAAAAGGTCTTCTGCAGTCACGACATAAGCCTAAGACTGAAAATCAGGCTTGTCAGATGCTATATTTTTTCTATCCTGCTCTATGGAGTAGAGAGTTGGTCTCTGACAGAAGGCCACCTGAAGAGACTAGAAGCATTTGAAATGTGGATTTACAGGCGGCTGTTACGTATAAGCTGGGTTGACAAGATCAGAAATGAGGAGGTGATAAGCCGCCTGGGAAAGCCAAGGGAAATCATCAAAACAATTAAAAAATGAAAGTTAGAATATTTCGGACATGTGATGCGACACCCAGAAAAATACGGCATACTCCATTTAATCCTCCAGGGAAAGATTGAAGGCAAACGAGGTCCAGGCAGAAGAAGAACATCATGGCTTCAAAATCTAAGGGACTGGTTTGGACAAAACTCAGCAGCACTTTTTCGTGTGGCTGCTGATAAAAACAGGATCGCCAACATGATCGCCAACGTCCGATAATGGATATGGCACAAGAAGAAGAAGAAGATATATATATATATAATATTTATCTAATTTATATAACTATACACACACGCACGTGTGTCTGTGTGTAAATTATAGTTGAAATAACTGAAATGTGTAATATTTCTGTAAGAATGACTTATTATGTTCACATAACAATTAGTTCTCAGATGTTTTTTAAAAAATCTGAGTTGTTTTAATCCCTACATTTTTAGCATGTTTATATAAATATAACACTTTCCCAGACATTGTACATGGCCTAGGAAATGACTAAGAAAAAGTTTCTCAAATGTGAGATGGGATTTCTGTGGAGCAGATGAAGCTTTGCGCATATTGTATGTATGAAAACTGTCATCTTGACTTTTGCTGGTTTATATCTGTACAGAATAATCCTGCACAAAGCCTTTGTAGCTGGCACAAAATCTCTTGCAATCAGGCATTTCTGAGAATGTTAACAAATTATTGGAGATCTACTATAATATGATCACTAAGCAAATCAAGGATTTTATTTTATTTATAGGACTGTCCATTTGACATATGACTTTGAGCAGTAAACAACAATTCCAATTAACAATAAAAATATCAGCAAAACAAAACATATAACACCTGGGGCAGCACATATATGCACATTGACAAGCTCCTGAAAAACAGGCTTACCAAGCTTCTTGGCTTAATGCCTGGAGAAAAAGCCACATTTTCAATGCATTATGGAAAGCCCCCAGGGTTAAGGTTGTACATGTCTTGTGGTGGATATTGTCCCATGGCATAGGTACAGGGAAGAAGAGAAGGTATAGTTTGTAGATCCTACTAGATCTACCAACAAATCTGTACATGTTCCTCTACGATTGGAATTACCTGATGTGACCTAAGAGGCCTACTCTGTTGTGACACCTGCCTTATAGAACAATAAGGCCCTGGACTTATTTTCTTCAGAATCAGATGACTCCAACTGTATTGGTCTTTTGAACGGCCTTGAAGACCTGGCTTTTCCAGATAAGGCCAGGATGTTAGCAGAACTGACATATTTATACTTCTTTTATTCTAGAGAAATCATTAAGGAAGCTTCAATTGTGTATTTTTTTAAAAAAAAATCTACATCATATTTTTAATCTTTTTGTTCACTATGTAGGTTATCTTAATTAAGATAGGTAGCTGTATAAATTACTTTATGTAATAAGTAATAAAATAAATAACAAAGCATTGTTTTATTAAGAGACTGGGAAACATGCCCAGACTTCGGGAGACAGGCAGAAATCCTGTTAACACAGCCCTGAGTTTTATCAGAGATCTCTCTATTGATATTTTATGAATGTGACCAAAGCAATGAGGAACTTTCAGTCTAGAAGGACTGTCAAAGCCTCTCTCAAATAAACCCTAGTGGTCTAAGAAACAACAGTTTCTGAAAAAGTTTACTTTGGGCAGACTAAAAGAATAACAATGACAGGCTAATATTTTCTTCCAGGATAAGATATTTGTGTTAGTTATTGTCAATACTCTTGATTTAATCACTTTTATCTGTGATACAGGAAATGAAGTATAGTTATCACTGACGGAATTAATGATAGTGTTTTTTCTGGATAAGCTCTCTAGAATGGGGCTTGGAAGCACTGTAATTCACATTGTTCCAATCTAATTAGAATAACTGAATTACCTAAACTATCTCCTTGTCTGATTAATTATCTTTGTTAGTTCTGTCCAGGTACTCTTGTCAGCTGACAGAAGTGCATGACAACTTCTCAGTGTATGATTATAGCACATGGCCAAAGTTGGATGTGATTCCCTTATTTCTTTCACTTATCTGAGAAAGAAGATAGTGGTTGAGCCCTTGAGTTTATTTGTTTGCTATTTGATGTTCTGTCTTTCATCAGTTGACTTCTTTTTTCTTGATATTGTTTGTTTTCTTTTAATTATTATCTCAACATTCTCCAAGTTGATAAGAAGTTGGGTGTCCTCAAAATTCAAATGATAAAAAGTGAATGTCTATCCCTTACTTTTTCACAATCACACACACAAAGTATTAACAAGTATTTGAAAGGGAGAAGATATCCTAACCTATCCCCCACCTGCTTTTCCAGCAATAATGATATTAGTTGTTACAACTACTATAAAATAACTATACCAAACAATTGTTTGTATGTGCATATATACACATAATCACCCATACAAACACGCACATATACATATACATACACACACACATACACACACACACACACATATATATACACATATATGTGTGTAATATTGCTTTGTGTGTAATATATGTGTGTAATATTGCTTTGTGTGTAATATATGTGTGTAATATTGCTTTGTATATATATATACATATATATGTGTGTGTGTGTGTGTGTGTGTGTATGTATGTATATATATGCAGCAAAGCGATATTACACACATACACACAGGACATTTGCAGGAGTTGTTACTTATTGTGAAAATGTCAGGTTTCTTGTCACTTTCATAGGGAGGAATCAAACTTTTTGAACAAAAAGAAGGCACTTTACCTAAAGACTTACCCTTTTTATAAAGGGGTGTTTGTGTCTGTTTCTGTGTAGCTTTGTATTTGTCCATAGGTACGCTCAGTGCAATGGAAAAACAATATATACATATACATTTATAAATGCACATTCATTCATCCTGCAAGTTTTATAAATATGGTTTCAATCAATACTATCAATATTTTAGAAACTAGAGAGCTCTTCGTAACATACACAGTTCTTCTAAGTGTAAATTTTCTGCATATTGAGAAATTATTATTGCTTAATTCAGTGTTACCATACAGCCCATATGCTGTGAAATTGTTTAACATATCATAGTATAAATATAGAAGAAACATGTTTTACAACTGAAATGTATATTAGGAAGCTTCACTGTTTCATTTTGCCTGTCTACTTATAAATCCTTGCACTATAATTAAAATTAAAATTAAAATTAATTAAAAATTAGGTTGTGGTAAATCTATAAGATTTAAACATAGATAGTACATATGTTGACTTCTTTAGTCACTAGCAGAGCAGAGGAGATACAGGAAAATCCATCTGAGAACTGCAATATCCATTGATGAATGGAATATGTGGCCTTAGTTTCAAGTTAATGAATTTCTGTTCTTTAGTCAATTTTATATTATTCACTTTTTTTTGTTATTCCAATTCATCTGGCATAATGTTATGTTATTAATCTATTTAATGGTAAATTCAGAAATGGCAACAAATAGCATTGCTGTGAAAGATGGAGAAAAGGCATTATGGGAAAAAAAATCTATATTTTATGGAAGTGCAAAAAAAGTATTTTAAAACAATCAGAGTTTTAAAAAATAAATAAATAAAAATAATACTAATTGAATAGCCTTCCATCACCCAAACCGGTCCATTAAAGGCTGCTGGCACTAAGCATCAGGTGAGTGATTTAATTGGAAATAGAATATGTGAGGAGGAGCCTTGTTTATCCTAAAACAGAATACAGTTGGTTGCACCTTCTGATAGGAATACCTGTTTTTGAAAGTAGATAAGATCATCTCAACACTTTTCTATTTATTTTCAACATTAAACTGAAAGGAGTTGTAGGAGTTGTTACTTATTGTCACTTTCATAGGGAGGAATCAAACATTTTGAACAAAAAGAAGGCAACTTACCTAAAAAATTACCCTTTTTATAACGGGATGTTTGTGTCTCTTTCTGTGTAGCTGTGTATTTGTCTATAGGTATGTTCAGCACAGTGGAAAAAAATCTCTATCATCATCATCATCATCATCATCATCATCATCATGTTGGAAGGGACCTTGGAGGTCATCTTTTCCTGCTCAGGCAGGAAACCCTATACCATTTCAGACAAATGGCTGTCCAGTCTCTTCTTAAAAACTTGCAGTGTTGGAGCATTCACAGCTTCTGGAGGCAGGTTGTTCCACTGATTAATTGTTCTGTCAGTAAATTTCTCCTTAGTTCTAAGTTGCTTCTCTCTTTGGTTAGTTTCCATCCGTTGCTTCTTGTCCTACCTTCAGGTACTTTGGATAATAGCTTGACTGCCTCGTCTTTGTGGCAACTCCTGAGATATTGGAACACTGCTATCATGTCACCCCTGGTCCTTCTCTTCATTAAACTAGACATATCCAACTCCAGCAACTGTTCCTTATATGTTTTAGCCTCCAGTCTCCTAATCATCTTTGTTGCTCTTCTCTGTACTCTTTCTAGAGTATCAACATTTTTTTTTTACATCGTGGTGCTCAAAACTGGATGCAGTATTCCAAGTGTGGCCTTACCAAGGCATTGTAAAGTGGTATTAATACGACACATGATCTTGATTCTATCCCTCTGTTAATGCAGCCTAGCACTGTGTTGGCTTTTTTGGCAGCTGCAGCACACTGCTGGCTCATCTTTAACTGATTGTCCACTAGGACTCCGAGATCCCTCTCACAGTTACTACTATTATATATACTATACTATACTATACTATACTATACTATACTATACTATACTATACTATACTATACTATACTATACTACACTACACTACACTACACTACACTACACTACACTACACTACACTACACTACACTACACTATACTATACCTGTGCATTTGGTTTTTCTTGCCTAAATGTAGAACCTTACCTTTTTTCATCATTGAATTTCATTTTGTTAGATAGCACCCAATTACTATCACTTTTTTTGTCTTGAAATTATCACCTGACATTGACACAATTTTGCATGGTCATAATATTATTCCAAAGAGGCAATAGTGGTAGTGGTGATTTGTGTCATTCCAAGTGCATTGAGAAAGTGATAGGATATGCCAGGCAGCACAAGTTATCTTATTCTCTTCTATGGAAGATGAGGTCTTTCACATACACTATGCTGCAAAAGATTCCAACTTCCCAACCAAATGATTATCCCGGAGATAGAACACCAGTACATGCAGCTGATAGCATTTAACTTTTACCATTGCTAACTTAAGTTTATGTGAGACTCTCTGGCAATTAAAAAATATATTCCTTGATTATATATCTGAAAAAGGATATATTTGTGCTCACAATAGAAATTGTCCTATTTTTTCTGTAAGAAAATTCTCTTTAGCAGTTGCTTTCACACTGTGAAATTGATTGTGAATGGAAGAACTGTTCAGGATGATTAAAACAAAAGACAAAATATATATTTTTTCCTACATTAGAACACTTTCTGCTGTGGTGGTGAGATAATAATGATAGTAATAGTAATAATAACAGATACATGGAAATTTTGAACTTATTAGACTTGAATATCCTGATATTGCAAAAAACCACCCTACTCAGAACTGCCTATATACTCAGACGCTACCTTAATAGCTCTTAGGTCCTTGGTTAGGACTTGAACTGGTAAGATTTTACCAGTCCCAGACTGTGAAGTGAATTGAAGATTAAAAGTAATAACAAAAACGGTGATGTTGGTGATGATGATGATGATGATGATGATGATGGGTGAACAACCCTACCATGAGTGTACAATATGTAACTGTTGATAAAAATCCTGTAGGATTCCTTAAATGTCATTTGCCTTTGTGCAAATGCTGTCAGAAATACAATGCATAGTTTAACAAAAAGTACAATTCAGATATGACTCCTATTGATCCAGCATTTTTAGTTCCAGTATTTTTTTTTCCCAAGGTAAAGGGCTGTTTATAGAACATTGAAAAATATAATGTTACTAATAACCATTTGAAGTAAATGCCAAAATTGTTAGAAGTAATATGAGAACAAGATCTATTTCTGTTAGTAGAAAGATCCCCGATTTGTTCATATTGTTTTGTGCCTGATGCACAGCTATTTGATATTGCCCTGACAAACAGGAAGATATCAGGTTTAAATTTCTTAAATATCCAGCTAAAAGCAACGAATGGTCTGAGCACATTAAAATTCCATTTTCCGTTTACAAGTGTTTGCTTCAGATGACCCCCACTGATCTTAAATATATTTCTGTATCTGTAACTGAATAGAGGTTTTTCTGTACATCATGTTCTAATGATACTCTGGCCTTTCTCCAACAAGGCACTGAATAAAGCTATTTTTAAAATTCAGAAAATGAGAACAGCTGCAGCAATCAGATTTGATAAAAACAGAGAACTTTCCTCCTCCTCTTCTTCCTCCTCCTCCTTTCCCCCTCCCCAATTTCATCCAAGTTCAAATTATTTCATAGAATAGCTTTGCAGGAAAGGACTTACAAAAGGGATATCCTTACAAAATAAATAATATTTAAAACGCAGCTTAAAATGATACAGGCATTTTAGATGCAAGTTTTAAAAAATGCCATTCCCATTTTTTAGAATAGCTATTAAAGGAAAGACATTTTTCCTCAAAGATTTTCCTATAATAATCTCCTAGAAGTAGAAAATAAGATCCTTTGTTTCCCAATGTTAACATTTCTGGAACTGGTTTTATTCTTAATGTTATTTGCATTGGAAAGAAAAATGGTTGAAAATCAAAGTACTTTTTCTTATATTTTCTTCAGCATTAATCAGGAACTGTGCTGTTTTAAGGGGCAGAGGGAAGTCACTTAACTCACTAATGACAGCACTTGTTCTAAAGATTTTTTCTGTATGTCTTAAATTTTTTCTCAAAATCACATGAAATTAATAAGGTGTCTTTCAGTTAATATAAATAAAGAGATGCTTAGATTCCACCTGTGACCTCTTTAACCGTGTTCTTGAGATTCCTTCCAGCTGCTTGGGGTGCATGTTTGAAAAACAGAAGTGGAATTTTAAATGTGCATGTCTTAGGGACTTAAAAGAAACTCCACAGATTAATTTCCTATAATTTATTCATTACATGTGATGTAAGAAGAGCCCCAACAACTAAGGCTAAGTCCTGCCGTGTTCTGCTTTTTAAGGAACTCAACTAGTTGCCTTTGGGAAGTCCATAAGCAAAGAAAGAAGTGGCTTTCTCTCAATGCTATTCTGCAGCAGCTAATTTTTCAGGATATCCTTACTTCTAGATGGGAGATTCCCACCTGGAGAAATACCAATTATGCTTCATTCATTTTTTGAAAGTCATTTTCATTGATTGCATCTTTTTGTAACAACATATTTGATCAATAGCTTAAGAGTTGTATGTAGACATTAATTGGGCATCTCATATATTTTACTTGAAATACCTTGAAGGATTCACAACTGTGGCCCAATTCTCAGCTGCCTAATAGATAAGGAGCAAACTTTTCTTTGTTATTGTTGGTGTAGCCAGCGGCAGAGGAAGTATCCATTAAGTACTCAGTAAAAAATATTCTCTGTATTGTTAGTAAACTAGATACATTTCCCACAAAGGGGTTTGCACCTACAAATATCTAGAAGCATTTTTTTTGGGGGGGAATCTGAATTAGGGCTAATTAAAATAAAATAAATAAAAGACATAATCCCTCAAGAAACCACAATCTCACTTGAATCCAGAAGTTTATAAGATTTTTTTTTGTACATGTATGTCCTTTGGAAGGATATTTGAAGCAAACATTTAGTTTAAATTTATACCACATAAATATAGGAATCAGTTCTTGAATATTTGCTAGGTATACATTTTCCAAATCTTCCAGATCTTTCTATAATTAGTATACACATGATGAGTATAGTCTTTATTTTTTATGAGCTGATCCTCTATCTATGGACTTGGACACCATTGCAAAAGTCTATTATATATACTTTATTATATTTTAGCATAGATTATAATAGCACTATAATATAAGACTTCTAATAATTTTGTAATTGAAAAATACAGTATTTGCCATAGACTCCAGGGTTAAAGATTAATAATAACCTGTTCACCAAACCTAATGAATTTTTATTAATAACTCTAGTTAAATCATCAAGATAATTTACTATGAAGAACGGTTGCTTCTTTAATAAATATTGATTCCATTTGTATTCCCTGCATTATATTTTTCTTATACCTTCTTAAAATGCTTATAAAAAACATAGTAAATATTTTGATAATTCATATTATGAGTACAAATCTATTTTTGAGTTATTTACTTCAGATAAACTTACCTGGATTAAATTACAATTATATTACACAAAAAGAATCAGTATGCCATGTTATCTTAGATTCACAACCAGAGCTGTTATACATCTGGCTACACCACTACCATATCTTATTTGCCATTTGCCCATGAGCTGTCTCTCATCTATCGCTATTTAATTTAAAGAAGTTTCTATCAGCCCCAAACTCATTACCAATTCAGTGTTGATGAGAATTCAGGTCTTATGTCTAGAAATAATAATAATAATAATAAAGTTGGAAGGGACCTTGGAGGTCATCAAGTCCAACCCCCTGCTCAGGCAGGAAACCCTATACCATTTCGGACATGTGGCTGTCCAGTCTCTTCTTAAAAACTTCCAGTGTTGGAGCATTCACCGCTTCTGGAGGCAGGTTGTTCCACTGGTTAATTGTTCTAACTGTCAGGAAGTTTCTCCTCAGTTCCAGGTTACTTCTCTCCTTGACTAATTTCCATCCATTACTTCTTGTCCTGCCCTCAGGCGCCTTGGAGAATAGCTTGACTCCCTCTTCTTTGTGGCAACCCCTGAGATATTGGAATACTGCTATCATGTCACCCCTAGTCCTTCTTTTCATTAAACTAGACATACCCAATTCCAGCAAACGTTCCTGATATGCTTTAGCCTCCAGTCCCCTAATCATCTTTGTTGCCCTTCTCTGCACTCTTTCTAGAGTCTCAACATCTTTTTTACATCGTGGTGACCAAAACTGGATGCAGTATTCCAAGTGTGGCCTTACCAAGGCATTGTAAAGTGGTATTAATACTTCACGTGATCTTGATTCTATCCCTCTGTTAATGCAGCCCAGCACTGTGTTGGCTTTTTTGGCAGCTGCAGCACACTGCTGGCTCATATTTAAGTGATTGTCCACTAGGACTCCAAGATCCCTCTCACAGTTACTACTATTGAGCAAGGTACACCCTATACTATACCTGTACATTTGGTTTTTCTTGCCTAAATGTAGAACCTTACTTTTTTCACCATTGAATTTCATTTTGTTAGATAGCGCCCAATGTTCAAGTCTGTCCAGGTCCTCCTGTATCTTAAGCCTGTCTTCTGGAGTGTTGGCTATTCTACCAGCTTGGTGTCATCCGCAAATTTGATGAGTTCCCCATCTATCCCCTCGTCCAAATCGTTGATGAAGATGTTGAAGAGCACTGGCCCAGAACAGAGCCTGGGGCACCCCACTGCACACTTCCTCCATGTAGATGCGGTTCCATTGAGGACCACACGCTGAGTACGGCCGGTCAGCCAGCTACGAATCCATCTGGTGGTGATGCTGTCTAACCCACATTTTTCTATCTTATCGAGTAGTAGGTTGTGATCTACTTTATCAAATGCCTTACTGAAGTCCAAGTAAATTATATCCACGGCATTCCTCTGATCCACTAATTTTGTCACTTGGTCAAAGAATGCAATAAGGTTTGTCTGGCATGATCTGTTTTTGACAAACCCATGTTGGGTTTGTCTATAGGTTTCCCAAATCCAGTCTATTTACTTAATATTTAGTATTTATTTAATAATAATAATAATAAAAAACTTAAAATACAACTGACCAAGCACATAATAGCTGCCAATTGACAATGCAACATCAGTTGAGCATTTATTTTTATACACAAGCATGATATGTATATATTTGTTACCGATAGTGGTAGTTCACATTAGAGCATACAAGACCGTGACATTAAACATGTCTTTGGCACCCAAAGCAACTAAAACAATTCCTGTCTCTGTATATTGTACAGTTCTGTCTTCCTGCAGATTGCAAAATTGTGTTACTAAAGTGGTGGTGGTGATGATCTAAAATAAATAAATAAAATATTCCAAACAGACTTCAGTGATTAGGACATATTGCAGATCCCTCATCCCAACATATTTCCAAAGATTCTCTGTAAGCCAGATCTTAAATTCCCTATTCTACATTTTGTAACTCAAACTCAAACTTTCCCCGGCGTAATGATTACCAAGTTTTAATTACATTTAGGAGTCATGTATCCTCATCACTCCAAAGACAAACTGCCAAGAGGGAGAGATTTACTGCCAACCAATGATATTTTTTATGTAAATGTACTTGACTAAGTGCAATAACCCTAAATTCTAATAGAGACTTTCAATCTCTTGCCAGGTCTGCAATACTTATATATGGCTAAGATGAATTGAGTATTTACAAAACAGCTCCATTATAGAAGAACAATCCTCCATGTGTAAATCACTATTTCTAATCATAGTACTACTAGGTTCCTTTTCACCCCTGCCCTTGTTTATTTTCTTTGATTTATATTCATAGAAAAAATGTTTAAATGTAGTATTCTGTTCAATGGTACATTGGTCCAATAATGCTTTTCAATGTAGACTTCTAAAAAGTTCTTGGGTTTCTTAAATATTTTATCACCATCCTGAGCATACAATAAGAATGGGGCACTGCAAAGACAAACAAGGGGTTATGTAGATTTCACTTTGTCTTTTTAATTGCTCAAACAGCTTGAGCAGGAGAAATGAAAGAAAAAATATTGTGGTGACTTTATTCTTCTCTCCACCCAGCTGTAGATACATTTTAAAATAAGGGCAAAGGGTCAGGTGCCCCTTTACATGCTATTTGCAAGTGGCTGACATCAGCAATCACTGTGTGAGCAGCTTTGTTTATCCATAACACTAATCTGAAGAGATGTGTGAAGTACTTTGGCTTGTGGAAGAGGGCAGAGCAGCATGGTGCTATGCAAACATTCCCACATGGTCCCTGATAGGTCATTCACACAGAAAACAAGGGAAAGTTTTCATGTCATGGACAAGCTTCAATGTAGAGCCAACAGACTGTCAAGAATCTAAGGACATAGAAAATCATAATGGGGGATGGGTATAAAAGTGTCTGGACTGAATCGTTGTTATCACACTTTAACAATGATGTTATTTGAACAACAAATATAGATGGATGGATGGATGGATGGATGGAAGGAAGGAAGGAAGGAAGGAAGGAAGGAAGGAAGGAAGGAAGGAAGGAAGGAAGGAAGGAAGGAAGGAAGGAAGGAGGAAGGAAGGAAGGAAGGAAGGAAGGAAGGAAGGAAGGAAGGAAGGAAGGAAGGAAATGAGTCTTAATATCTGGTAACATTGGTCAGGGCAGTTCTAAGAAAACATTTCCTTTTTGGTCATTTCAATTTATTCCGCATTAATCAGATTTTGTTTAATATTTTATATGCAGGGTTCTGCCAGCTATTTATTTATGCCATTTATTTCCCACATTTCTTTTATGAAACCCATTTATCAGAAGCAGAGAATGGACATAAAAGTGGTCAAAGATGTCAACAATAAATCTAAGAAGAAGATTTGAAGATAGCTTTAGATTGCTAAAGAAAAGATTGATCTGACTGTTGAAATTTAGATACTAAACCAACCACTGTAAGTTAAGAGCTGTGGGGGCAGGGGCTATTTTTAAAAAGCACACAATTATCTGATAGTTATATATTTCATTTGAACTTTAGAAGGAACTTGGGCTAGAGTGTGTTGTAACAATAAAATAATGTCAGTGAAGCCAGTTACATTAGGAAAATGGTCTGTGGATAGTCACGAAGTAGAGGCGCACAAGCCCAATTTTCATTACTGGAAAATGTCTGGGCTACAAAATATCTCTACTGTAATGATTTTTAAGAGATGTCTGATAAGGGCAGCAACATATCATTGTAATTCATTAGGATAAGGAATTGTCAGCATATTCGATGATATACTGTATGGGATGAATGCTTATTGCAATGAGGCTAAACAATTTCTTCTTAAATGAAAACATCTCTGATCCTTCCCTCTGTAAATGAGAACCTCTATACACAGATGCTCAAGCAATAGCTGTTTCAGTCATTTATTGAGAAAAAGAAAAATGTGACCAATATTCTACAGCCTAACTAAGCAAGCAACTATGATAGAATGGTGAGTTCCCATCCCTACAGTAAATGATTAATTGTTACTGAGAGTGCACTTGCTTAGCATGATGATTATCAGTACTTTTAGTATAGTACTGATATGTTTTTGTTTTTTCATATTTGTTGGATCATGGTATTTGAATGTTTAGAACCCATCTGCAACTGAAACAGCAGTAAGGAAATAATAACATAAAATTATATAATAAATCCACAGAATTACATAACCATCAGAGATAGTATGGAGTAGGCAGCATTAATTACCAATATACTCTCTAAAGACTCACTGGAAGAGAATGGTCTTGAAACATTTCATGAATGAAAGCAGGGAGGATACCATCCTATCTTCAGAGAGAAAGGTTTCCAGAAATATCCTCCATATAACCATACCTTGAACTATCTGGAATAGTAGGGCAGTGGAGTCCTGGGTGCTCTCTCAGCTTGGTTGTTTGCTTGCAAATGTTTCATTACCCAACTAGATAATATTGGTGGTAGGAATCAGAAACATATTCCCAGGAAAAATACAAAGAAAGTGAAGAATCTATTTAGAGACATATTTAGAGAATATGTCCCATAGGAAATAAGTACTTGAGCCAGAAAGAGCTTTTTAGATAATGACAGAACTTTGAACTGTCCCTGGTCTAGAATAACAACTGTAATTTGGAATTTACCTATAGCCTACTGCAATGCAACAACCACAGAATGTGTATTGCTTTGCTAAACTGGGAACAATCCATCAGCTAGTAGGCAACTGCATTTTAGACCAATTATAGTTTCAAAAGCAGTCCCTAGTAGAATTCAGCAGTTATCCTCTATTCACTGATGAGATTAGAAGAATATCAATGCATTTTATTTCAGAAATGGCATCATCTGGGGCACCACAAAAGTTGAGCAAAGATTTATAGCAGGAGTAGCAAGTGTAGAAGGACCCCTGCATTTCAGGCACACAACTTTAGGAAGAGAGCTGCCCCAATGAGGGCTAGTGTATTAGATCCAGATGCCTTCAACTTGTAGTCACTTGCAGAGATTTAATCTGTGAAATGAAGGTTTTTTTTGTTTATTTTAAAAAGTATATTGGGATTTCCACTTCTCATATCAGATTTTTCTATACTAAACCATAAAGCTGACTATAGATGGGTAACAAGTATTTGGTTATTTTTTAAAATACTTTGAAGAATACTTTCTAAGAAAAGTTGTATCAACAACCATTGTATGAAACATGAATTTTAAGTAAAAAATATCTATGAACATGAAATAAAATGTTTTTGTTCCTTATCCATCTGTTCTTGGCAACAAGTTTAAGCAAAAGTAGAGTAACAAAAAAGTCTATCTGTGTATGTGTGTGTGTGTATGTTTTAAGTTACTACTTTTTAAGATTTGGTGATCATATATCTGAGTTTATGCATCAACTTAATCACATAGCCTGAATTGACATGTCATTCTAATATGTGATTGGTTAGTCTGTATTTTAATAAATCATGCCAAAACAGTTTTTCAGAAATAAGTTTTACTAAATTCGGTGTATTTATTTCTGGTCTTCTATATATAAGCTTTCAGTCTAATGCTTCAATTTTTTACGAGGTTACATAAGAGTAAGTTGAGGGTGAAGGTTTGTTCCCCAAGCTTGTGGGTTGCCAGGCTTCGATAAACTCATGAGTGTGGCGGGTGGTAGTGTGGCCGATGATTTTTTTTGTTGGTCCAATCGAACTGGTGCTGTTTGGTGTCAGTGTGGGTAGAGATTAAGGATTTGGGATTGCGGCATTTGACTGCCAGCCAGTATTCATGGATCCTGTTTTTTAATTGATGTGATATTTTTCCCACATAGAAATTGGTTGCAATTGTCACAGTTGGTTTGGTAGATTATATTGTTTCTTTCATCTTTCTGTATCTTGTCTTTGGTTCTGGATAATTCCTGGTGGAGTGTAGTTGTGGGTTTGTGGACTATTGCTATTCCTAGAGATTGGAGAATTCTGGCTGTCATTTCTATATGGTATATGGTAGGGTTAGTTTTTGTGTGGTGGTTGACCGTCTGGTGTGTTGTAGTTTGGCTGCTGTGTGTCAGAATACTAAGTTTTTTGGATAGTCATTACAGAGAAAGACATCAAGCAATGGGAGTCTGTTGTCTGTTTCCTCTTTGCATGTGAAGAGTAAGTCTTGCTTAACTCAGTGTAATTTATTCCTGAGTAGTGAAAAATAAAATTTTAAAACTTTGTTAAAGCTATTTTTCTAAAGAAACTGAAGTCCATGGGATGTAATCCTTAATAAATATAATTGGGTATGCAGTTTACCTATAAATTCAGTGAGACTTCCTTTTAAATAAGTATGAATAGGATTTAACTACAATGGCATGTTCCAGTTTCTTGGATAGGCACTTCTTATGCAGGGTGCCTTGTTAATCCAAATATACTAAGGTCTTTTCAATGAATGGATGAACAGCAAGTGATATATCCCCCTCCCCTGACATAATGTATTTAGCTTAGAATATAACTCTTATTATATTCCCATTACATTTACACAGATAATTATTTAAAATCCATCTATTAACCATATCTGTAACGGCTTGATTCTGATTTGAGATTTTGGTTAATAAATGGATATTAAATCGCTGTTTTAGTCATGGCATAGTAGGAAATTGAAAGAACAATAGTTCAGAGTTAAGACAATGCAATTGGCAGTTACACAGGGAATATGCTTATTCTTGGCTTTACATTAAAAATGCTTTTACTTCCAGCTCAGGTGACTTTCTAAATCTTAATGCTTTCACCTTTTTTTGTAGTCTGACCACATGCTTTGCTTATTGTGGTCTCTGATTATATTTGTGGAAAGGTAACAATGCAAGGATTGTAGTATTTTTTTAAATTATGACCCAAGAAAATAGCTTTGTTGAAATCTACTTTAGTTGTCACCAAGGCTATCCTTTCAATGACATGCTAGAACATTCCAAGACCAAATTCTCCTCATTCCAATATATTCTTCAAAAATGCTGTTACCCCAAAATGGTAATATTTTGGCCAGAACTGTTGATTGGTTTCTAGTTTATTTGTATATATTTTTATTGAGAAGAGCAGGAGAATAAGGCAAAAGAGTGCTGTTCGCATTAGCATTCATGCTTCCTCCACAGTTTTCAGTAGAGCTGTGCATTTTGTTTTCAGACCTAAGTGATCAGTTGGTAGAAGTGGTTGGCCTGGAAGGAGCCATGGAAATGGGACAAATATACACTGGATTGAAAAGTGCAGGAAGACGCCTTTCTCAGTGTTCTTCTGTTGTCATTAGATAAGAACCAACTTTTCCCATGAAAAAAAAAATGCTTTGCCTTTATCAACCAAAAAACCAGGACAGGCTTAACCCAGCTTTATCAACTATAAGTAATACATGTCTAGAACTCAGTATCATACTTAATAGCTTGGATGTTTTTAAATGAGGTTTTAAGGAAATCATGGAAGATACTTGTAATGTATTGGCCACAACTGTTTTAAATCACTTGCTTAATGTCTGACCTACATTGCTGTATTGTTTAACAGTTGCTGTTACTGAAAGCCAGACTGGCTATCTCCAAGCTGATAATGAGGTTTGGGGCGGGAAACTGTTACTTTAAATCTATTGGTTGTCACCTAGAGGCTAACTGTATAAATAGCTGTGCAGCAGTCTTTAGGGCTGCTTCTGTTCTGAGTTAATAAACTTGTTGTTGTTTCAACACTCTGCCTCATTCAATGCCTAAAGAACCGAAGATATAACAGTGGCAACGAAGGTGGGATGTGCTGCTTCATTGAGAGAGCTTGAAGTCACTAGGGGGTGAGGTCAGCACAGAGCCTGACAGGAACTACGTTTCCCCCCCCCTCGGTCTGCCAGCAAGCCACGCTGGAGACCACCACACCCTAAGGATCCGTCCTAGGACCTACACAGAAGCCAGCAGCGCAAAGCATTGAACAAAGAAACAAACCACCATGGCGAAGGTTGGGAAGCTCAAAGAATTCAACGTAACTTACCCGAAGAGATGGGCGTCCTACATCTCCCGTGTTGAAAATTACCTCCGAGCCAACCAGGTTGCCAAAGATGGATTGAAGGCCGCAACACTCCTCTGCGTGTGCGGACCCGCCATCTTTGACATTGCAGAGAACCTGGTCACCCCGGTGCCATTCGAGTCAGTCACCTATGCGGACTTGGAAAAAAAGCTCCAAGACCACTTCGAGCCCAAGTTATCCATTATAGCGTGGAGGCATGCTTTTGAGCAGCGGGAACAACAACCCAGCGAGTCTGCAACAGAATTCATTGCCACTCTTCGTCAAGTGTCCCGACTCTGCAATTTCGCAGATTTGGAGGAGAGACTACGAGACCGCTTAGTCTGTGGACTCCGGAATCGAGAGCTCCAACAAGAGCTCTCGCTACAAGAGGCCTTGAAGGAGATCATGGTGGACGAAGCCTCCAAAGAGGCCATTAAAGCGCTGTGGCCCTACAAAAGCGCACCAAGCACTGAAGCCATCCACCACGAGGACGCCGAGCGGATGGAAGACACCGACTCAGACTACAAAGTCGACCAGCTATGAAAGCACCCGGAGAAGGGACCACAGCCAGCTGGGAAGGCAGTTCTGTTCCTTAAATGCATAGGCTGCGGAGGCCACCATCAATGCGTGGATTGCCGATTCCGAACTGCAACATGCCAGGCCTGTGGCAAACCAGGCCACATCGCCGCCATCTGCTGAGGTCGTCAGAGGGACCGCCCGAAAGAAAATGCATTCAGGAGAGGTACCGGGGCCCCGGGTCAACAACGAGTAGGGTTCTGCTCCAGCCGAAGGAGCGTATTCCACGCTGGTGCCCATCACCCCCTAAAGAAGAAGCTTAGACTACAGGTCAAGCTTCAGGGAGTTCCATGCAAGATGTAACTGGACACGGGCTCAGCCATGTCCATCATTTCACATGGAACATTCAGGCACCTATGCCATCATAGCAACAGATGGGCCAAGCTCCGGCCGTCTAATCTACTACTCAGACTTCCAAAACTCCCGAGTGGCGGTCAAAGGTGAAGCCACACTTCTGGTGGAATTCAAGGGGTTCAAGGGGCCACTAGATGTTGTACTGGTGGAAGGCCAATGCACGAGCCTCATAGGGCTCGATTGGTTTGAGGCATTGGGCATTCAAGTAACCGGCATTCACCAAACACAAACGGCAGATCTGCCTGCAGTCTGCCAAGACTTCACGGATGTTTTCAGTTCTAGTCTAGGGGAGTACAAAGGTCCTCCGATCGCCCTCAAGCTTGATCCTATGGTAACTCCAATACGGATCAAGCCTCGCAGAGTGCCTTTCGCATTAAAACACAAAATCGATGCAAAGCTGGATAAGCTAGTGGTACAAGGGATATTGCAGCCCGTAGACAGTGGGGTGTGGGAGACCCCATAGTAACGCCATTAAAGGCCAACGGGGAAGTGCAAATATGCGCTGACTATAAGTGCACCCTCAACAGGGCACTTCAACAGCACGCGTACCCTGTGCCAGTTGTCAGCCATATTTTGGTGTCATTGCAAATTAGATTTGGCACATGCCTATCAACAACTGCCTGTGGACGAGACCACGGTGATAGCCCAGACCATTGTCACCCATAGGGTTAAGGTTAAGCACCTACAGTTCGGGGTGAGTGTAGCCCCAGGGCTGTTCCAGGGAGTGATGGAGCGAACGCTCAAGGGAATTCCAGGGGTTTGCCCCTACTTTGATGATGTCTTCATTGCTGGGGAATCGGTTGAGATTCTGGCTAAACGGCTTAAGGCCGTCCTTCAGCGGTTCCGTGACGCGGGACTTAAACTAAAAAAAGAAAAGTGCAAGATTGGGGTAGAGTCAACCGAGTTCCTTGGTTTCTGCATCGATGCCGAAGGCATTCATCTGGCAGAATCCAAATTAAAAGCAATCCAGCAGGCCCCAAGGCCGAAGTCAAAGGGAGAGCTTCAGGCTTTCCTAGACCTTTTGAATTTTTACCATGCCTTCCTCCCAAACAAGGCCGCAGTGGCAGAACCGTTACACCAGCTCTTGGATAGACAAGCTCAGTGGCAGTGGACCAGTGTCCACGAGAGTAGCTTCCAAGCAGTCAAATCACTGCTGTCATCGAACTCAGTTCTCACTCATTTCAATGAGCAGCTGCCTGTCTGCATTGCATGTGATGCATCCCCATATGGGGTTGGGGCTGTGTTAAGCCACTTAATGGCTGATGGGAGGCAGAAGCCCATCGTGTATTACTCCAGGACCCTATCGTCCGCAGTGCGCAATTATGCACAAATTGACAAGGAGACTCTGGTCATTGTGGCTGGAGTTAAAAAGTTCCATGACTACTTGTATGGCCGCCAGTTCACGGTCTTCACAGACCACAAGCCACTCCTAGGGTTGTTCACCACAAACAAACAGATACCTCAGATTCTGTCTCCTCGAATGCTGAGGTGGTCTATCTTCCTGTCAGCCTACAGCTACAGGATGATTCACAAACCGGGCAAGGAAATGGGCCATTCAGACAGCCTGAACAGGTTGCCCCTGCCACATGTGGAGCCAGATCCAACTCCAGCTGCACGCATCCTGGCTATCCAGAATTTGGTGGAATCTCCCCTTTACGCTGGGGACATTGCTGCTGAGACAGCAGCTGACAAAACGCTGAGGTGTGTGCTAAACTGGGTACACACAGGATGGCTGGACAAATGTCCAGGGCCAGAATTTCAGAGTTTCTTCATGAGAAAAGATGAGCTTTCAGCTCATAAGGGGTGCATCCTTTGGGGAAGTAGGGTCATAGTCCCGAGTTTTTTAAGGCCCAGGGTCCTAGAGTCTCTGCATGAGGGTCATCTGGGAATAGTCCAGATGAAGGCACTTGCGAGGAGCTACCTTTGGTGGCCAGGGCTAGATAAAGCCATCGAGGCCCAAGTACATGGTTGCTACACGTGCCAGCAATCCAGACCGGAGATGCCGCAAGCCCCTGTCCACCGATGGGAGAACACACACACACCGTGGTCAAGAATCCACATCAATTTTGCCGGGCCCTTTCAGGGACAGCTGTTTCTAATAGTGGTAGATAGCCATTCTAAATGGCTAGAGGTCGCACCAGTCCCTACTATGACTACTGCCAGGAACATCCAAAAACTGCGCAGAATCTTTGCAACACACGGACTTCCAGACGTGTTAGTCTCTGACAATGGGGCTCAGTTTACCGCTTCTGAATTCCAGTGTTTCCTCAGGGCAAATCTAATACGGCACCCCACGTCGGCTCCCTTTCACCCGGCCTTGAATGGCCAAGCGGAATGCATGGTCCGCACAACCAAGGAATCACTAAAATTGATTGTCACAGGGGATTTGCACCACAGACTGGCAGATTTTCTACTCTGCCAATACACAACTCCTTGTACCGCCATGGGCAGAAGCCCTGCCAAACTCAGATGGGGCCGGCGTTTGATCACCAAGCTGGACAGGCTGCACCCTGACCGCATTGCCTCAGACTCTGCTCAGCCAAAGGTACCTCGGAATTTGCAAGTGGGTGACTGGGTTTGGACCCGGAATTATAGGCAAGGGGCTTTGTGGGTGGCAGCCGTGGTTGTTAAGATGTCGGGACCACTCTCTTATGAGGTGGTCCTGGAAGATGGGTGAGTCATTCGCAGGCACATTAACCAGCTGCACCAGAGGCTAGCGAACCAGATGGCTCAAGCCTCTCAAGAGGGCCGCATGCAAGGGCCGTGCAACAGCGGCCCAACAGAGGAGCTTGCATGCTCCAACAGAACTCTTACTCAAGGAGACGGGGAAAAGGCTGTAGGAGAGCTTTCCCCAGACAGACAGACAGTATCCACTGAACAGGACCGGCAAACTGCTCTGAGGGACAGCCCTGCAGACTTTGCTGCACGATTGGACTTTGGTTTGGGCCGACCAGGACTGGCCGGCCAAAGGGACTCGAGTCAACCCGACTTCACTGGACCTCAGAGTCCTGACCTACCCAGCCGAACAGGTGAGTGGGTAGACCGGGAGACCCCTGCAACCCCTAGACGTTCAGAACAGTCAAGAAGGCCACCTAAATATCTACAAGACTATGTCCAGCAATTGAGAGTTTGAGCCATCTAGGGGAAAGGGGTGTAATGTATTGGCCACAACTGTTTTAAATCACTTGCTTAATGTCTGACCTACATTGCTGTATTGTTTAACAGTTGCTGTTACTTAAAGCCAGACTGGCTGTCTCAGTCTGATAATGAGGTTTGGGGCGGGAAACTGTTACTTTAAATCTATTGCTTGACACCTAGAGGCTAACTGTATAAATAGCTGTCCAGCAACCTTTAGGGCTGCTTCTGTTCTGAGTTAATAAACTTGTTTTTGTTTCAACACTCTGCCTCATTCAATGCCTAAAGAACCGAAGATATAACAATACTCCCAATGGTTGATTCAGAAGTAATACTTAACTACTAAATGGAAGCAACTGTGGAATTATCGCAAAACACTTCAGGTTGGACAAAGTGGAAAACACCATACTGGGATAGACCTTTGATCAGATGCAACCTGTCTTCCTTATGTTCTTTTGTTAAATCAGTTGTCTGGCACTCTATTCACAAAATATGACAAAAATATGACACAAAATATGACAAGACCACTGAATTTTTGATATGTAACTTTTCTGTGTTAATAAGATCAGCATGTGTTAGTAATCTTCACATGATAGTTTGGTTTTGATAGGTCAGTATGTTGTATTCAACCTATTAACTGAATAATCCTTTTGTAGTAAGCTCAGAACTAAGGATATATAAGATACAAGGCAGAAAAAGCTAATGGGAAAAGAAATACAAGATAGGTGGAAATGTCTAAAAAAGAAAAAAAAGGATTAAACATTCCAGTGAGTAAAACAAAAACAAATGGAGAACATTAGAAGAAGCAGTATGGCTACACAAAAAGATTAGTGAAAATACAAAAATAAAAAGTTGCATAAATCACCAAATAAAAATGATACAAGTATTCATAGTCTGTTTAGCTGGTATCAGAAAACTTAAATCTGAATGGTATTAAATTAACAGAAATGGAAAGAAAAACAAACAGCACAACTTCCAATATGTTCACAATAAAAATAAGAGAAAATAAGGTAAAGTAGCTGCTCTAAAGATGGCAAAAAAGTAATAGATAACAAGAAAAAGCAAAATCATTTTAATTGCCACAACATAATTTGTTATATCTCAGAGTACATTTTCTGATTTGGTAGTTTCTTTACTATCAAGTAGATTATTGGGATGGTGTGACATGATATGCCTAGATTTCAATAAAGTTTGAACAATAAAGTTTGGTAGTTAAATATGGTACGTATGGCATTCTAAAGATCCAAAGCAAGAATCCTGGAGAATGGCATCAAGATGGGTACCAGAAGAGTCAGTGCTTGGCTTTGTACTCTTCCAGATTTTCCTCAATAATTGGATTAAACGAATGAATGGATTTTATTTGCACAGACAAGCCTGGTTATGATAGTTAATACTAATACTAAAAATTCAAAAAGATTTCAGTAAGCTGGGGAAATAGGGTGAAATTAATAGAATGAAATATAATAGAATCAAATACAAAATGATTCATTTAATAATATACATTTAATGCATACAAATATGATGTGAGCTAGCTAGCTTAATTCTAATACATGTGAAAAAGATCTTGTTAATCACAAGCTGAATGTGAATAAGTAGCATAATAAAGTAGGCTAAAAGATAACTCAATGTTAGAATGAATCAAGAAAACAAGTGTTTCCAAATCACAAGAAATAATAATTCCATTATATTCTGCTTTGGTCAGATCTCATCATGTATATTGTATCCCATTCTACACATCTCTACAAATATGTCACTATATTTCAAGCAGTTCATTAAAGGACAAGGAGAGTGATTAGAAGACTGAAAATTACAGAGAGAGATTAGGGAATTTTTAGCCTGAAAAGAAAAGGAAAGGTGATATGGACCACCTGAAAGTACCTGAAAAGATGCATGGAAGGAAGGCATTATTATTATTATTATTATTATTATTATTATTATTATTATTATTATTATTATTATTATTATTATTATTATTATTATTATTATTATTATTATTATTATTATTATTATTATATTATTATTATTATTATTATTGTTGTTGTTGTTGTTGTTGTTGTTGTTGTTGTTGTTGTTGTTTTGTTTTGTTTTGTTTTGTTTTGTTTTGTTTTTGTTGTTGTTGTTGTTGTTGTTGTTGTTGCATTACTTTGTAAAAGTTATTTTAGAAAGAAATTTAAGCTATAGAGAGACAAGTTCCAGGAGAATTTTAGGAGTATTAGCATAATGGTAAGAGCAATTCAATAGTGGAATCAATTTGCATGGGAAGTGGTGAGCTGTTTTTATTAGTTGTATTCTAACAGGAGTTCTGATATAATTTTTAGGGATGTTTTAATCTGGATTCCTGCATTGAACAGTGGGTTGAATTTAGTGTCCTAAATAGTTCTTTCCAACTCTATGATTCTTTAATTCTGTGAATGATTTGACAAATATGTTGGCTCACATATCTCCTGGAAACATGCCTGTTGGAGACCTGTTGAAACAAATTGCTAATTTACCATATGGCAAAGTTAACTAAGAGTAACTTGAGCCAAAACTGTTAAATCAATCATGCTTGTATTTGATGTTTTAAAAAATAATGAATTATGGATTTATTGTGGATTGGGAAATACACATATACACACTATATGTTTAGAAAGGTGTATATGCCTTATTTTTCAACTATGATTGACATTAAACTGTACTATTTTCCATGTGAGATGTGGCATTTAAAACATGTCCTTGATTTATTTTCTCTTCATTCCTATATTTTTTTGCATTAGGACTAACAAATCTCTGCCTATGCAGATAGACGGGGAGCCATGGATGCAAACACCTTGTATGGTAAGTTTGTTTTGATCAGTATATGCAATAAGCTGATCAAAGTAATAAAATTAGTGTTTATTCTATGATCCTGAAATCTTGCACATTTCAATAAGAATTATTTATGTAGCACAATATACAATTGCATTCCTTACTTCCTTTTGTATGATTCAGAACATAAAGCTTTCAGTTGCACTTTGATAAAAGAATGCTCAATAAATATTTTTGGTCATTCAACCTTTCTAACTGATTTTATGCAAACAATTCATGGTTCTGAAAGACTATGTCAGGCTTTGATTAAATAATCAAGGAAATGTAATCGTGATGCAGAGATGATGAGAGATATCTCTATTCTAATGTTCTCTCTAGAGAAGAAATAGGAAATCAGATTAAATCCATTACAGCCAATTCACATATTACACCCAAGTTTGTCACCAAGTGTTCACACAAAAGGGAACTGAATGCAATCACAGATGGATGCATTTTTATGTTGATAATTTCAAATTGATGTTCCACCTTTATTTTAAAAAGAACACTCAAGAAAGAACAAGATGGTTAAAATAATAAAATGTCAAACCGTTGTTTTTTTTTAAAGATGATAAGCTCAAAATAATTGGAAATACCATAAAGAAAAAGGACAGCAAATAGTAAAATTTCAGACAAGCAAGCAAGTGAATTTAGCATGAAAACATCAACAACCAGGCAAAGGAAAACTCTCCTAATGAAAGTATGACTTTCTGAACAGGAAGATCGACAGTCTTAGTGTGAAAGTCTTTTTCATATAATAGCCAATCATTTCTCTGATTGTAAAATGTGAAGAAGAACCTGAAATAAATGAATGAACAACATTTATAAGATCAAGCAATCAGTTAGATACATGAGTCTGAAAGCATGCTTTTTTAATTATCATATTATAGATTTTAAATATACTTCCTATGCTATCTTTCAACCAATTAATATAAAAGTCAGTGAAAAAGAATTCCCTAAGAAATCATAATTTATAATTAAATGAAATTTTAAGTAGAATATCAATAAATCCTATAAAAAAAGATAAAGGCAGCATTAGCTAATTCACTGTGTCCAATTGTGAGAGGACAAGCAGCCTCAAAACAGTCAGCACCTAGGCTGCTGGTGCCCTGTCCCTTAAGACCTCTCCCTAGCCAACCCAGCAATTAATGCCTATAAAAGCAGAGTAGAGAAGCAGTTGTGGATGGTGTTGGTATTTTGTGTTCATCTGGAAAACGAAAACTGCCTGAATCAGCATAAAAGAAATAGAAAAGTTGCGGTTCTCCATAAGCAGGGCTCACAAAGAGAAGTAGTGGAGGAACAGGAGTTGTAGTAGAATTGGAAAACAATGGTAATAGTGAATGATAGCCTTTGAGCGCTATTTGTTGCCTAGAGGCTTGGTAGGGTTATGTTGGCTCTCTGGGATTTTGGAGTCCACTAATTGAAGTTGTCACACCTGCGGAAAAAGTGGCATTTATCCAAGGACTGTAAATGTTAGAGAAAAAAGGAAATGGCTGCAGTAGTGTAAGCATCTCTGGAAGAAAATTGTGATTCCCAACAAAAGTTAATGAGAGGCTTAGTCTTTGTCTTTGTCTTTGTCTTATTTTTTCTTATCTTTTCTTATTGTTTATTTCTTTTTATCTTTTCTTATCTTTTTCTTATTTTTTATCTTTTCTTTTACATTTTTTATCTTTTCTTTTTCCTTATCTTTCTTTAATCTTTTTCTTTTTTCCTTGTTTTCTTATTTTCCTTATCTTATCCTTAACTTTTTGTTATCTTTCCTTAAAGTCTTTCTTATTTTATCTTTATATTTTTTCCTTATATTTTTCTTATCTTTTTATCTATTACTTATCCTTCCATATCTTTTTTCTTTTCTTTTCATTATATTTTTATGTTTTCTTATCATTTTTTTATTTTTTCTTATCTTTATTCTTTATCTTTTTCTTAACTTTTCTTATCTTCCTTATTTTCTTATCTTTTCTTATCTTTTTATTTTCATTATCTTTCATTATTTTCCTTATCTTTTCCTTATCTTTCCTATCTTATTCTTTATCTTATAATTTTCTTATCTTTCCATTTTTTAATCTTTTCCTTATCTTCTTTCTTTTCTTCTATTTTTCTTATCTTTCTTATCTTTTTCCTTATCTTTTTCCTTATCTTTTTCCTTATCATTTCTTTTCTTTTATCTTTTCTAAACTTCTTATCTTCTTATCTCTTTTCTTATCTTTTCCTTATTGTTTCTTTTTTCCTTGTTTTCTTATTTTCCTTATCTTATCTTTTCCTTAACTTTTTGTTATCTTTCCTTAAAGTCTTTCTTATTTTATCTTTATATTTTTTCCTTATATTTTTCTTATCTTTTTATCTATTACTTATCCTTCCATATCTTTTTTCTTTTCTTTTCATTATATTTTTATGTTTTCTTATCATTTTTTTATTTTTTCTTATCTTTATTCTTTATCTTTTTCTTAACTTTTCTTATCTTCCTTATTTTCTTATCTTTTCTTATCTTTTTATTTTCATTATCTTTCATTATTTTCCTTATCTTTTCCTTATCTTTCCTATCTTATTCTTTATCTTATAATTTTCTTATCTTTCCATTTTTTAATCTTTTCCTTATCTTCTTTCTTTTCTTCTATTTTTCTTATCTTTCTTATCTTTTTCCTTATCTTTTTCCTTATCATTTCTTTTCTTTTATCTTTTCTAAACTTCTTATCTTCTTATCTCTTTTCTTATCTTTTCCTTATTGTTTCTTTTTTCTTATCTTATATTTTCTTAACTTTTTGTTTTTTCTTATCTATTTTCTCATCTTTCCATGTTTTTACCTTATCTTTTCCTCATGTTATATTTTCTTTTTCTTATCTTTTCATAGCTATTTAGTTATCTTCTCTTATCTTTTTTCTTATCTTTTTAAATCCTTTTCTTATTTCTTTATAATTTCATTATCTTTTTTCTTATCTTTCACTTACTTATAAGTTTTCTGAGAGATAGGAAACAGCAGGTCAAGCTAGATAAAATCACATCGAATATCCAAACAATTAGCACCGGCACCCCCAAGGCTGTGTGATCTCTCCATTATTCTTTATGTATTAATGACTGAATCTTGAAAGATCCCTCTGTTAAAGTACAACAATCATTGGTTGCATTCAAGATGTTGATGAGTTTGCATATAGATGGGAGTTGTACAACTGGCCCTGTGGTGCAGCCAGAACAATCTAGAGCTGAATACACTTAAAACTGTAGATAAGAGTGGATTTGGATCCTGGAGTCCTGGAGTCACTTAAATATGAGCCAATAGTGTACTGCAGAAGCCCAAAAAGCCAATGCAATCTTTAATGGAGAAATAGAGTTAAAATCATGTGAAATTCTAGTACTGCTTTACAAAGCCTTGGTAAGACCACACTTGGAATATTGCATCCAGTTCTGGTTACCACAAAATAAAATATATATTGAAACTCTGGAAAGTGTGCAGAGAAGAGCAACAAGAATGATCAGGGAGTTGGAGACTAAACCATATGAAGAAAGGTTACAGGAATTGGAAATGTCTAGCCTAATGAAAAGAAGGACTCGGGGAGACATGATAGCAGTGTTTCAATATTTGAGGGGCTCCTACAAAGATAAGGGTGTCAAATATTTTCCAAAGCACCAAAAGGCAAGACAAGAAACAAGGGATGGAAACTAACCAAGGAGATAAACAACCTAGAACAAAGGTTGTGGGTGTTCTATCACTGGAGGCTTTCAAAAAGAGACTGGACAACCATTTTACTGAAATGGTATAGGGCAGGGGTGTCAAACTGCTGGCCTGCGGGCCGGATGTATCATGAGGAAACCTCTTCTTATTGGCATCATTATTATGATTATTATTATTCTGTTGTTTTGCATGTACTGAACACTGGGAGCTTCTGCAAAGAGACAAATGCCTTGTGTGTCTAATCACACTTGGCCAAATAAAGTATTTCTGTTCTGTTCTGTTCTTATCTTTTTCTTATCTTTTCTTAATAATTTTATTATTTTTCCTTCTTTTTTATTTTCTCATATCTTTTCCTCTATCTTTTCCTCATCTTTCCTTATTGTTTTTTTCTAATCCCTTTCTTATTTCATTATTTTTTTCTTATCTTTTCTTATCTAATTCTTATCTTTTCTTATCTTATTTTTATATTCTTATCTTTTCTTATTTTTATTTTTTTAATCTTCTCATTTTAATCTTCTCATTATTTTTTTATCTTTTTCTTATTTTTATCTTTTTCCTTATCTTTTCTTTATATTATTCTTATCTTTTCTTACCTTTTTTCTTCTGTTTTCATCTTTTTCTTATCTTTTCTCATATTTTTTCTCATATTTTTTATCTTTTGTTCTTTTTTGTTTTCTTATCTTTTCCCATTTCTTATCTTTTTTCTTATCTTATCTTATCTTATCTTATCTTATCTTATCTTATCTTATCTTATCTTATCTTATCATCTGTTTTCTTATTTTTCCTTATCTTTTTCTATTTCTGATCTTTTCTTTTCTTTTTTCCTTTTTCCTTTCTTATGTTTTCTTGTTTTTCCTTCTTTTTCCCTTTTGCTTTTCTTTACTCTTTTCCTGATCTTGCCTTATCTTTTCCCATTTTTATTGATTTTCTTATCTTTTCTTATCTTTTCTATCTATGTAATATGGTGCTACTGAAGAAATGTTCCTCTGCCTAGTTGCTGTATATTACATTCCAAAGGACAGAACTGACTTCTCCACTTTTATCAGCTAACTGGATCAAAATAAGACTTTGCGGCTTGGTTTGGTCAGTTTTATAAGGTTTAATGGGAAATCTCTAGTAGATTTTCACTGCAAGTTCTTTTGTAAGGTAACCTAAGAGCCAAAAAGAAAAAAGAAACAAAATGGAAATAAATGGATAGGAATTTGCAATCATGACTTGTGCTACTCCTACCTCCAAATAATTGGGCCTATGTTGGTAGCATGTGGATGAAAATAAAACCAGAGGATTTAAAGAGTATACATATTTCTTATAAGAGAGAGGAAAGGTTTATCAAATCAAAGGAGGTACCTCAAGGAAGCAACTCTACATAAGGAAAATAATCTGACAAAAGAACAAGTTCAATAATAACAGTGATAACTAGAAGCAAGAGACACAGAATCTATTCTACACTACTAACTGAGAAACAAATTCACACTCTATTGAAGAAGACTCTGTAACTTCAGGGAAATAAAAAAACACTGTGGAATAGGAAAGATAATGAGTTGGTGACATGAAACCATAACAAATATACAGTGCTCTGGGAGCAAGGAACAAGGATTGACTTCCAAGATTTATCAAATTTATTAACAATTATTTCTTTCTGTTATGGGTATAAATTAAATTACAAAGAACAGTTACATCATCCCATAATATCATTTGAATATCTAAGAAGCAAGCTCAAGAAGCTGGTGTCATTTATATTGACTTTCATGACAGAAGACTGGAAGAAAGAATGATTTGCTCGGTAGATAATGTCAGTGGAAAAGAGCTGAGACTTTGGCATAAGCAGGAATACTCGAACAACACTTATATGGAAGTTCTTTAGTTAAACTCATCTATTTGAAAGAGCTTGTATTTTAATTAAAAGCATAATAGTTTGATGCATCAGGTCCAATGCACCCAGCAGGGCTTTGTGTGGAGAGCTATGTCCTATTCCTTTGTGCTCCATGTAGTAGGACTACACTGTCTTCCCAGGAAGGAAAGACTCTCATTGGAACATATATCCAGCTGTGCTCAAACAATTCCTATCTAAACTCACAAATGTTATTTAGCAGTGAATAACTCATTTGCATACATTTGAGGTTTGTCACTCTGTTGTTTAGATGAGTGTTATTTTGGAGTTCCCTTCACTAAACAGCATACACTTTTTTTGTCAACCTATGCACATTTTTTGTTTTATTTTACAAGTTTCATTTTTTATTTTTGGTCTTTTCTTTTTGCATAATTGACAATGCAATTTACTGCATGTGTGCTTTCTGCACCTTAGACAACATATTGAGATGAAATCACCTATCTTTCCAGTTCAAACTGTTAAAAAAAAGAATTAGTTGTGACTAATTGCCAATTAATTTGTAGTAGTTAAAGGTGGGGGAGGGGCCAGAATAATTGCACCTACTAATTAAAATTTAAAATATTCCAAAGTGTCATCTTTAGGTGTCTGGAATACATAATTTCCATTTTGGTTCAGTGCTGGATCCTGTAACAACCCTAAGCTTGACAGCTTTATTAATTTAAAGGCTCAGCAATACCTATTAGTATAAAACATGAAAAAATGTCATTAATCATTTATTTTAATTTTGCAGCTCTGTCATTTTCTCAGTATGTTTAAAAATTATGATGACACCACCATGTTTTCCAATTTACCTGTGTGAAGGGAAAATGGATCACACTATTTAGGGGTGATACTAGACTACATTATTAAAGCTTAATTAATGCCAAACTAATTGGATTTAATTTCAGTTGGTGCAATGATATTACTAAGAAATTGTTTAAATTTTTTTAAATGATATTCTGTGGTAGATCACTGGCAAGGAGAATCTCTTTTATAAGCAATAGAATGTAAACAATGACAGGAATGGTGGTATAATTTAAAATTTTACAAATCCTCCTAAACTTGCTTTATATTTAATAGTTCTGAGTTGCAGGTGTGCATGTGAAATTAGTCTTTTCAAATCACTAAAGCCACCCCTTGTTTTTCTAGATTTGCCTGCATGGACAACAGAAAGAAAGTTCCAGAACAATTCTGAAAACTGAGAAAGATGGGGTTGTGTTTAATGATTTGAAAAGAGTTGCTTTTATGGGCTCCTGTGCATTATCAATCCTCAGTTATTGTTCCTCTGTACTTTTAAGCTTATGAGTCTTTACAATCTTCAAAATTCACCTTCAAAAAGTGAACACTTTCTCCAGCAGGGTCATGTCCTTGATAACATTTTATATAGGCCCCCAAGTTCATCTTTTTCTTGTAATTTTGTTTGTTTGCTTGGTTGGCTGTTAGGCTTTTTTAAGACTTTCCTTTCAATTTGTTCTCCATACAAACCAAAACAATAGTATTTCCAATGGCAGCAATAACCGACTCTTTAGGATAGGCAAAAAAAGAGTTGGCCTTCAGTGACCCAGTTTGTTTAGTACTCAAATGAAAGGAAACAGGTTATTCTCTCCATTAATGATAGCCTTAGTGCCTCCGCATTTTTTCCTTTACTATTTCTTATCATTGTCATTGCATTGCTCAATCCAGATGTCATTCGGTAAAAAACATCTAATGGCTGGCTTCATTGATAATATTAAGCCATAGTTTGTTCGATAAACTAAAACTGCTCTATTGATAATGTTTTTTAAATGCCACCAAAATACAAGATATAAGAAGCAGAATCCAAAGAAGTGTGTACCCACTTACATTATTAAAAAACTTCAAATATTTCTTAAACATTTCTTCCCTGCACTTTTTAAACAGGACTTTTTAAATGCATTTCTGATGGGCATGAACATTAACAGTGCTAAAATAAACCAATACAAGCTTTTGTCCTTCAAAATCTCCCAAGCTTTCAAAAGTATCAAAAAAATAGGAAAAATGTTTAACACCACCACTCTGGGCAATTTATAAGTCATAAAAAAGGCCCATATGTAACCACAAGCTGTGGTCTATAATCTCTTGATCTATAATTTGAAGAGGAACTAAAAAAGTGAAAACCTCCAAGAAAGGAGATTGTGGAGGTCTTTGGATCTAAGCTATGTTTTGCATTACGTTTGCAAACTGATAGTTAACGTAGAATGCTGGTTTGGATATCTGAATTGTGAATTTCTCAATATAGAATTCATTCCACAATATAAGAGGAAATCTACAGATATGGCATTCCATATCTAATAATGTCCTGTAGATTAGGCAGTTAATGAATGAGCTCACTCATGCTTTAAAATATATAAAGGTAGGTGGAAAGCTTTTCAGCATCTAAATATACCTACACCAAAAATAATGGTACACATTCACATAAACATCAGTTTTCATATTAAGGTCTTTCTCATATACATGAAGTTTGTCTTGCCAGGCTTATAGGAAGAACTATTAACTGTAGTCCTGTCAATTTTTTTTACTGGACAGAGGAAGATTAATTTTGTTTCTTTCTTTCAAATAATTCTCATCTCAATTTTGCTGCAGAAAAATATTAAGGATAGCTTTCCATGTAAGTCCTTTTCATAACCTCATGTGCTACTCAGCCTGAAAAGTTTATATACCCCATTGTTCATTTTGAATGTTTACTTTTCAGAATGTTGGGTGGCAGTTTCCCAAATGTATGACAAAAGATATATATTTTAAAATAATATGCAGAAAACATATACATAAGTAAAAATATATTTTTGACCAAAAAGCATATATAAATGCATAGGAACATCCACACCATTTTTCATGAATATTTCTTAAAGAGCTACAGTTGAATTAAAACAAGTTAAAGATTAGAAAAAAAGAGAAATTAAAATTAATCATCTATTAAACAGAAATCCATGTATGTTCTATATAAGTTAGTTTGGGAAATAATAAGTTGTGTGTATATGTGTGTGTGTGTGCATCTTTGATTGCAAATTTTCGATCCAAGAAATAGTCTTTCCTCTGTTTTAATGAGCCTCTCCTCTTAGTGTACTTTTTTGTTTCATTGCTATTAGTGAATGACAAGTGAAGGATATTCATTTTAACTTGAAAATGTCAGGTATGCACTTTAAGAGATATATTTTTGCCAGTTTTAATGAGTCGATGTTTCTTTTTCAAAGAAATACTTATCTGTGATGGGGGTGCTGTGTAGATGACAACTGATATTTAATAAGTGATAGCTCTTGTATTAGCAGTAGTTCACTAAAGAAAATGTCTCAAATAGCTTTTGAAAAACTGTAAGCCTCACTGGCCCAAAGGCAAGATGTGACCTTTTTATTACATAATGAGAATCATTTATTATCTCACAATGTATCTTAAAGTCACAGACAAAATGCCACTTTGATAATTGCTTTCAATTAGCTTTGAGCATAGCATACATTCATAAAATGTCTTCTCTAATTTAGACTTGAATTAGAGAAAATTGGAGACATAATCTACACGAGGGTTGTCTCATTTAAGGTGATTTCTGGTTTTATATCAAAGAAATCAAAATAGGTAGTTGTGAAGTATCTTTCGTAGGGTTTTAAACAGGCTTTTCATATTGGATTTGATTTTACTACCAATTAATTAACAAATTAGAATGCTACTTAATCATTTTTGACCTTTTTAACATGCTAGACTTCGACTTTAAGTTCTACTGGTTATTTTCAAATTAAGCATGGAAGTTCATATTAAGCACAATGAACCCAGAAGTATAAATAAGAAATAGTGGTATAATTGAGTGCCAATTTTTAATACATAATGGATACAACATTCATTATTATCTTAATCCAGCAAGAGCAAAACAAGGGATACAACAGACCACACTGGAGAAAAATGTCCTGATCAAGGGGAGGTTAAATGTGAAACATCGACTCATTACTGTATTGAGATTCATATCCAACACTCTACTCTGAGTATGTAAATAGTTGAAAGCACATACTTTTTCTATTACAATTCCTTGGATCCAATATATATTGAATTCTATAAATGTTTTATCCTATAGATAAGAGCAATTGCCTATATAATTAGAATGTTATATGATAAATTAGATTCCACCATGTTAAGGGGATGACTACTATATGCAGAGAATACTGTGGCTTATTTTTATTCCAATATGCTTTTTGTCTACCAAATATTTCCTATTTTATTGAAAATGTATACTTTATATGCTCTTGTTGTTACTGTGTTTTACATGTGTGTGTTTTTTACATTTCATTACACTGTGACTTTAAAATATTCTAAAACAAATGTAAATAGACACAAGGAGGATGAGGTAGTGACTTTAATGTAATTGATATGATTATGTTAATCTTTCATTTGAATAATGGTCTAATCAATTATCAGCTTTTTAAAATTGTGTTCACTTGCCCTATGTTCTATTGGAACATGTTTAAAAGTTAGGAAAGGGAAGCTTAAAATTATCTTGTGACAGGTGATATAATTATAACTGTTTTCTTTTTTACCAGATAAAAATTACCCACAAGAATCAAGCTCCAGTTCTGATGGGGCCTCCTCCGAAAACTGGCCTCTTCTCTTCCATCATTAAGAGAACAAGGAACTACAGCAAAGAATAGTTCAAACCTTACAAAATCAAATGAGCAGGGATGTAGACTGGAAATCTTTCAAGGGTTTTAAAAATATTCTCTACTTAATAATCATGGAAGCAGGAATAACAGTTGCTGTGACAGAGCTAATGTAAAATGATGCTATTAGAATAATTTGTTGCCACAGTTTGTAGGCATTTTGCATGAAGAAAGCTAATGTTTACATAAACTAGTAAAACATATTTTTGTTGCATGCATTGCAGTCACTAATTTACAGTATAAATATGCTATAGATGGGGGTGAGAGAATGTAACAGTATTAGAAATGTGATTTTCATACAATATGATCCTCAACCTGCTTGCTTCAGTTTTTAGATGAGATATTTAATTCCTTACACCTCTTCAGGCCTTTACTGAGGAAAATATAGAGAGATTTATTATAGCCTTACTGCTTACCGCTTACAAATAAATAACACTTCACCAGTTGTCACTCTTAAATAGAAGTAGTCCAAATTAGTGTGGATCCAATTCATTTCAAGACTGAAATATGAAAGATTCATTTATTTTTCTGCATTTAGCTTCCCTCAGAAACATATTTAACAGATAATACATCCCATTATCCATAGGAGGATTAACTTTCACATAAGCATGTTTAGAATTATGTTGTTTACTTTTCACATTGTTATCACATTTATAAACATTTCTACCAAGATGTAGGAATAAGAGTAGAATTTAAATAAATGTTCCTAACTTTTTTTCTAAAATAATGAGCTGTTTCACATTATACAGAAGAAACCCTGAATTTATCTAGCACTGATTGAACCTGAATGCTCACCCATTCTTGTGTCTCCAATAAATATAATTATTTGATTCCTATGTTTTCAAACAATTGTCATAGTCACATCTCATTATATTTAACTGTACATCTATAAACAGAATATACAAAAATTAGCTAGTAATTTGATCTTTTAATGTCAGTTTTAAATATTCTCCAGTACACCAGATACAGTTACAAATAAGCAAATAACATGCTTAATAATCCACATTTGTCTTTTCCTCAATCAACATAGTAAGTATATGAGGAATTAGATTAATGGATAATTAACCCATTTTCTGGATAAGCTTCATTTTTCCAATCTCTTAATTACATTAAGCATATTTAAGAAACTGGAAGAACAGGGGTTGAAATTCACAAATAATATCCATAGAGGTTCATGACTTCGTGTAATTATTTAAATCTCATCAATGTAAGATTACTAGCTCACCTTAGACATAAGGCTACTAATATGTGGATAGACCATATTTATTGTGGCACTTTATGTAGTAAGCAAATCATTCACTCAAGGGATTCACTGTATCCAGCAGCCTCTGTAGTTGATGCAAGCCCTTGTTCTATTCTACCCATGTCCTCAAGAGACAGAATTTCTGTCCTGATGCTGCTTTCATTCTTCTGATGGCAGCAGTAAGAGCAAAACAACAAATGGAGAGAGTAAATATCAACCAAATCAATCACAACAGGGGAGCCATCTTAAAATTTAGCCAGTTTCCTGAAACCCCAAGACTGATAACACAACCTAGTCTTAAGAGACTTCCAAACATCACCTTAGAATAATAAACTTTCTAAGTATCCACCTTTTACAAGTGTACAAGAGACCCAGTGGAGATACTGGATTTGGAAAACTCTTAAGCCCATTTTAATTCTTAAGGATTCTAAAGAAGTAGAAGAAGAATATGGCAGCTCAATTCTCTCTTTATCCTAGTTTTCATATACATAATAAGGAGTGACTGTTTTCAGCCTTCTATATCTTTGGGAACTATTCATAAATTTTGAAACCCATTTTTCTAGAACTCTAAATGGTACAGAAAGCTTATAATGCACACAATAAATTTAAAATCAATTGTGGCTGGAAAACAGATCAAAATGCTGAGATACAGAAAATTATTTTTGCTGTTTTGTATATTAAATAATGCTCAACCTTTTACAAATTCTCAAAATGTTGTTAGATTTTGTATTTTGACATGAGATATTGTGCTATACCCATAAATGTATTAAGATTTTATTATTCTCATAGGACAGTGGTCACGAACCTATGGCACGCGTGCCAGAGGCGGCACTCAGAGCCCTCTCTGTTGGCACGCACGCCATGCCCCAGAGATGGCAACTGTCCCTCTTAACCAGCCACCTGCTAACTCGCCAAGGTCCCACGTGGCCAGATGCATCCCTGTACCCATGTGCTCGCTGGCCTCTATGTGAGGGGGCCGATGGTGTCAGGTAGCAGCCACCCCGGCCCCTGCCTCGCCTTGTCCTGTGACAATGGCACCCCCGCCCTGCCTCGCCTTGCCTCACCTCATCCCACAGGATGAGCCTCCTGCCCACCGCCTCACCTGCCAGAGACCCCTTGGATCTCCCCCAACCCTGCCTGGCCCCCACAGGCATCCCTCCCCACGAGCAACATCAAGGTGATCATGCCCACCTTGGCCACACCCACCCAGTCTGCCATGACCACCACAGCCATGCCCACCCAGGGGGCCATGCCCACCTGGCACTCGACGATAAATAAGTGGGTTTTGGGTTGCAGTTTGGGCACTCGGTCTCTAAAAGGTTCGCCATCACTGTCATAGGAGATTGCTAAAATTTTGCAAAAGTTGAGATGCTTGTTTTTAATTGAAGGGTTGTGAACAGGCCATCATGGAAGAATGTGCCTTGCATTTGAAAAAGTTACTACTGCAAATATTGAGATTTAACATACTTAGAACCATTGAACAACATGAAAATTATGTGATAAAGTCTTTCTTCAATCCAATAATTTCTACTGAGGCTGTTCTTTCTCTTTCATGGCCTCTTAAAATGCATTTAATTGCTTCAAGGCTGCAATACACTTTGTGTGCTTTTAATAGTGCTCCCTCATGGTGAAACCCCTCACTGCTTTAGCATTGCAAAAATTTTATATGTATGACAAAAGTCTTTGGATTGAATCCCGAGTTATTCGGAATAGACACTTTCAAGAGATGGATCTATTTCAGTCTGTTCCAAGTGTCAGGTAAGCATGAATGAAACACTTTGTGATTTCTTTTTCTCTTAGTTGAGAATTGCTTGAGTTGTATTGTTTTATCTCTTATTTTTATTAAACTTCCTACCATAAAAACTTGTTTAAAATGCATGGATTATTAATATCTTTATTAATCTATTCCATATATTGCTAATTATCAGTCAAATCTCTTTTCAAGTTGATTCACTCATCCATATGAAATGTAAAAAGTATTCATGTGTAATGCACAGTATGGTACATATGCACATTACAGAATTTGATTGATTTTGTCCATATGTAATTGAAGATAAATCCATTATTGGTAATGACAGGTACATGAAAATATCTTTAATACTCAGTAAACATTAGTGGCAGAATACCAATTAATATGGCATTCAAGTTGAGAAATAAGATACCTGTCACCAAACGTAAGGTTGTAGGGTTTAACAACCATGGATACTGTGATGTTAACTATGTTACATGCATAATAGTGTAAGTATTATCATTTTCTTATGAGCTACATGAAAATATCCACTACATTTAATACAATGCTTACACACCTATCTATACTTCTACGGTAAATATATCTCATTTAGTATCACATAATGTGTATGTAGATTTTATGAAGCTATAGCTATCATAATAAATATTTTCTCATAATGATACAGTTTGGTGCATGATTTTCAACATAGTTTGTCAATTTCTTTTTCAAAAAATGTCAAAAGACATACTTTTTTCTTTTAACAAATCTTTGTGTGCCTTAAGCATTTGACATGTGCTCTTGCTACTATGCAGTTTGTTAAAGAGGCACTTTGGGAAGCTTTGCAGGAGTGATTCATATAAAAGTGTAAGCAATAACTACAGTGTTTTGATATTTACAGAAAAAACAACACCTGTGTTGACGATAGACTAGCAAAATTCAATATTTACTGAGTGCTGCTTTCAAACAAACTCACTATCATTCACAAAAATTGCCAGATACTGGAAGTAAGATTAGAAAATACAGGAGATCGCTAAGCATTTCTCAAAGTGGTACTCTTCAGAGGCTCTGGAACAGTTCTGCTATCATTCTTACCAGCATAGTCATTTGAAAAAGTTGAACTTATCTAACTAGGCAGAGGCACAGACTAAATCAGCCTAAGTTCCTATGTGTCACAGGAGCCTCAGGAAATGCCATTTCTCTTTCATCTTGAAGCAAGTACAGTGTAAGGACCTGCCTCAATCCCTCTTCCCAAGAAAGCAGAACTGCTGGAACAGCTTCATTCCAAAAGGAACTTTTATTAGGAGAGGTTGACAACAGGCATAGAAGGCAGGATCTGAGAGTTTCCCATGTGAATCAATAGGTTAAAAGAGTAACTGGCAAACCCCACCCCAATAGTCAATCCAGCCAGTTCAAATGGCCCAATCCCCAGGTGTGAATCCACTGTGGGAACGGGGTTGATAAGGCGCTTTTCTCAAGGCTGTTAGGCTGTTAGGTCTTCGTGCTTCTTCTTCCGCAGCTAGAGATAATCCATTCTCACCCCAGGACGGCAGCAAAGGAAATAGATCAAAGAGCAAGCAGATAGAGGAAAGCGGAGAAGATACATTGTAGCACCCATAGCTCCCCCCTCCCCCCAGGAGTATGGCAGAACCTGCAGAAACATAGAATAAAGAAATCACCCTCCTCCCAATAACTGGGTTCTGACATGCCGCTCCCCCTTAAAAAAATGAGAGATCCACCTGCAGAGGGAACAAGATAGGGAGAGAAAACACTTATGGGTTAGTCCGGTTTGCCAGAGTATTTAGCATGAAATTTATTAAGTAATCTCAGGGCCCTGACATGTCGTTTATGGACACACTCATTTTGGGAAGGTGGTAGGTCCTTCCAAGCTATTAGGTATTGTGTGGAACCATGATATTTTCTAGAGTCTAGGATTACTTTGACTTCAAAATGTTGCTCTCCTTCTACCATGATCAGAGGAGGAGGAGGAACTACAGCTGGCCTTAATGGTGAGCTTAATTCTCATTTCAATAGGCTACAGTGAAATACAGAGTAAACCTGTGTTAGCATTTTGAGGAGTTCCTGTTCTACAGTTACCTGATTAATTATCCGCTTAATGGGAAAAGGACCCACAAATTTTGGTCCCAACTTCTTTGATGGTTGCAGAGATTTTAAATACTTAGAAATGCTTTGGTTCTACTCATTTTTTATCTGCCTGAGTCTTATAAGCCTCCCTAGCCTCATCTAAGGCTTTTCTTACAACTGGCTAGGTATTTTGGAGTTGTGTGATCCATTCCTTCAGAGAGAGGATGGTGGATTCATTAGTTGGCAGTTCAGGCATCGGGTAGAAGCTTTGTCCTGTTGCGACTTGGAATGGCATATACCCAGTACTAGAGTGAACAGCGTTATTATATGCGACTTCTGCAAAGGGAAGCAGGTCGGTCCAGTTGTCTTGCTGGTAATTTATAAAACATCTTAAATATTGTTCCAGTACTGGATTTGAACGTTCTGACTCACCATTCGTTTGTGGATGGTGACTAGATGACAACCCCTGAGTGGTGCCCAAAAGGTCCAGGAAAGCCTTCCAGAACTCAGATGTAAACTGCACCTCCCTCTCTGAGATGATCCGTTGTGGGGCTCCATGCAGTCGGTATATGTTTTGCACAAACAGCTTTGCTAATGTCTTTGCTGTGGGGATTTTTTGACATGGGATGAAGTGCACCTGCTTGAAGAATAGGTCTGTCAGTACTCAAATAACGGTGTTTCCCCCACTCTCTGGTAATTCCACAATAAAGTCCATAGAAATCTCCTTCCAGGGTGCTGACGGGGTTGCCACCATCTGCAATAATCCTGGGGTCTTTCCTACGGGACAACTGGCCATGTAGCTTTTAATATCCTTTTTTATCAAGGGCCACCAAAATTGCCATTTCACTAGGTGAAGGGTTTCACGAACCTGAAGTGCCCAGCTACTTTGGAATCATGACAAAGGTACATGAAGTTTAATCTCTGGGCTTTTGGGACATAGAACTTTCCCCAATCCACGGCAGTCCATCATTCATTGTGCACAGGTTCTTATGGCTTAAGAACCACTCGTCTTTTTCTAAGGCTTGTCTGAATTCAACCCCCGCCGTGTTTGCTAGGGGTTTGGGATTTTTTGTTTGCGCTCGCATGGTTACTGGCGCCGTTAGTTGCCTCGATGGCATAAATAGGTCTGTTATCTCAGTTTTTGTGCTATTGTATTGTGGTAATCATGACAGAGCATCTGTTAGGAAGTTTTTTCCCCCGGTAAGTGTCTAATGGTGAATTGAAGCAATGGAAATTCTGGGACCACCTCGCTTGTTTTGGGGATAGTTTCCTAGGTGTTTTAGAGCCTCTTTATGATCAGTCCATACTTGGAAAGGGATTTTGTTCCCTTACAGGAAATGCTGCCATGTCAGGAGAGCCCAGCAAACGGCATAGGCTTCCTTCTCCTATAATGCCCATCTCTGTTCGGTTTCCGTGAGTTTCCTCGATGTGCACGTACAAGGTTGTAACTTCCCTTCATTATTCTCCTGGAGTAATACCGTACCTACTGCTACATCACTGGAATCTTCCTGAATGACGAAAGGTTTTTCGGTGTCTGGGTGTTTCAAGACCGATTCTGCCAAGAATAGTCTTTTCAGTTTCTCAAATGCGGCTTGGCACTCCATAGTCCATTTCAATGGCTGGCTGGGCTTTGGCTTCCCCTCCCCTCGAGTCTTTAACAAATTTGTGATGGGCAGTGCGATCTGGGTGAAAGAGGGGATGAATTGGCGATAAAAGTTAGCAAATCCCAGAAAACTTTGTAACTGTTTCCAGGTGTGGGGCGGAGCCCATTCTAACACCACTCGGACCTTTTCAGGATCCATCTCTATACCAGTGGGAGATATGCAGTACCCCAGGTAATCAATTCTTTTCTTATAGAATTCACATTTGGACAATTTGGCATAAAGTCGGGTGGCTCGTTACTTATTTAGTACCCCTCTGACCAGTTTGACATGCTCTTCTATGGTCTCTGTGAATATTAGGATGTTGTCTAAGTAGACAAGCACCCTTTTGTAGAGGTGCTCCTGGAGCACTTCATTTATCAGTTGCATGAACACAGCACGTGCCCCTTGCAACCCAAATGGAAGCACTCTAAATTGGAAAATCCCATGGGGCAATTGAACGCTGTCTTCTACTCATCCCCTTCCTTAATTCTAACATGGTAATACGCCTCCCATAAGTCCAGTTTTGAAAAAAAAATCCCCTTCGCCAAGTGCACTAACATGTCCTTCATTAATGGGAATGGGTAGAGGTTATTCTCACTCACTGTATTCAGAGATCTATAATCTATGCAGAGGTGAAGAGACCCATCTTTTTTCTCACGGAATAGCACAGCACCCATTTTGGGTTTTGCTGGCTGTATGAAACCTTTTGCCAAATTTTTGTTTATGAATTTTTGTAGCTCTTCCAACTCCCAAGGGGTGATGGAATACATTTTCGGCTTAGGTATTTTTGCTCCTAGTAAGATCTCAATGGCACAGTCTGTGGGTCAGTGGGGGGGTAGTTCATCAGACCTTTCTTTGCTGAATACTTCAGCTAGATCCTGGTATTCCTCCGGTATGCCATCTAGTCCCCCATCATTTGCCATTGCTACACCTTCTAGGCCCGTTCCTTTCTGGGGCCGGAACCCCTCCCCTTATGCTGTGTTTTCCTTTTGGGAATCTCAGTTCTCCCATCCTCCAGTCCACTCCTGGGTTCCACTTCATTAACCACACCATCCCTAAAATAAGCGGATACTCCATTCCAGGAGTCACCACAAAAGTGTGATCCCCTATGGTAAGTTGGATGGGCTGTGTGGCAAGGGTGGCTGGAACTCCCCCTGCGATGGATCCATCTAGCTGGCCAAATGAAATCGGCTTCTTCAGCCTCCTCACTGGGATACCTAAGTTCCCCACCAGGGTTGGGCTTATGAGGCAGGGGGTGTAGCCTGAGTCTATCAGGGCTCCTAATGAGACCTTTTCTGGCACCCCTGGGCTAAACAGTTCTACAATTCTGGTGAGGGATGCGATGGTTCCACTTACCAGGGGTTCATCCTCCGAGTTGCTGTCAGAGGATTCAGGTGGTTTTCCTGTTGGGATCGGAGTTCCTTCCCCCTTAATTGTTGGGGTTTGGACCTTGACAACCTCCACACTCTTCATGGCAGTTTATTTTGGCCACTGCAGCATTTTCCCAGGCTTTCCTCCTCCGGCTCGGTCTGGCTTCCACACGGGGGTCTTTGAGCGGCACTTGGCTGTGTGATGTCCCTCCTTCCCACACTTGAAACAGGCTGATGACTTAGATATTGTGGTGGGTGGTCTCACCAGCTCCTGGGCCTCCTCCAAGGGGGAGTGTTCCCAGGACCATCCCAGGTGTCGCTGTCTGTGGGCTTGATCAATTTCGGCTTCTTTGGCCAGGATGTACCAATTATGAAGTCGATCAGGATCCCCCCGGGGAATGCAGGTGTAATACAGATCATCGTTCAGTCCATCTTTAAAATATCCCATGAGGACTTCTTCCAGCCAGTTGAGTCAGCTTGCCAGGGCTTGGAATTCCTCTGTGTATTCGGCCACTGGGTGATGACCTTGCCTCACTGTTTTGATTCGTTCTCTAGCCTTCTGATTGGCCAAGGGGTCCTTGAACCTCCTACTTAGGGCAACCATGAAGTGATTGAAATTCTACAGCTCTGAAGCATCAGCATCATGTAGGTTCACTATCTACTCGGCGGCTGCTCCCTCCAGAGCCATGGTTACGATTCTCACCTGCCCATGATCACTGGGGATGTCCTGGCCATATTCTTCCATATAACTCAGGACGTGGGCCAGGAAAAAACCCAATTTCTGAGGTTCTCCATTGTACAAGATTGGTAACTTGCATCCGGACTGGTGGCCTCCCCTCTGTCTGGCCCTGTGTCTATCTCCGTCAGCCAGTACAACTTGCACTGGGGTGGCAGCCATGGATGCAGCTGCTACAGTCTCCGAGGTGCTGGTGGAAGGACCTGGGTTCATGACCTCACTCTCCATGTAGTCTTTCTCTGTAATGCCCATGGTCACGAGCCCCGACATGGATCTACCTTCTTCTTCAGGGAGTCGAAAGTGATCCTCAGCATATCAATAGCTTGTTCTAGGAACTGGATAGAGCAGACCAGTCTCTTGTCCTCTTCTCACTGAGATGGAGCGATCTCTCCATCTCCCTCTTCCACTCTGGCTGGTGGCTGTTCTGTTTGAGGGCCATTTTTCTGGCTTTCACCTCCTAGACTTCTTTCCTCCCGATGCCCATTAACCACCTTGGCTAATCCTGATGCTCGGTGGCTATAGTTTCATCGGAGGAACTGGAGGAGTATGAACTGCTGCTACTTAGGCCAGCCTGGGGGGGGGAGCTTCCCCCCTAGGCTGCCTTCTCCTTTCTCCACGCCCTGGTTTGATATTATTTGTATGGTCCCCATGGTAAGGGTCTTCTTTCCGGGCTGAACAAAACTTCAGATCCTGCCTAATGTAAGGACCTTCCTCAATCCCTCTTCCCAAGAAAGCAGAACTCCTGGAACAGCTTCATTCCAAAAGGAACTTTTAATAGAAGAAGTTGACAGCAGGCATAGAAGGCAGGATCTGAGAGTTTCCCATGCGAATCAATAGGTTAAAAGAGTAACTGGCAAACCCCATCCCAATAGTCAATCCAGCCACTTCAAATGGCCCAATCCCCAGGTATGACTCCACTATGGGAATGGGATTAATAAGGTGCCGTTCCCAAGGCTGTTAGGCTGCTAGGTGTTTGTGCCTCTTCTTCCGCATCTAGAGATAAGGCAGATGGCTGGAGGCACATTCCATTCTCACCCTAGGCCGGCAGCAAAGGAAATAGATCAAAGAGCAAGCAGATAGAGGAAAGTGGAGAATATACATTGTAGCGCCCATAGCTCCCCCTCCTCCTAGAATTATGTCAGAACCCACAAGAATAAAGAAATCACCCCTCTCCCAACAACCGGGTTCTGACATACACATAGTCCTCACTTGATGATGGTAATTTGGACTGGAATTTCCCTTGCTAAGCAGCACAGTCATAAAAAGTGATGTTACATGATGGAAATTCCAGCACCTCCCATTGCCATCATTAAGTGAATCATCATAGGTCATTAAACAAGCACATTTCATGCTTGCCATTTGAGACTTCCTGCTGGCTTCCCCACTGACTAATTGTAGGAAGCTGGCAAAGAAGGTGACAAATGATGCTATGATATAATTGGAAGCCAGGTGCCAAGTGTCCAAATCACAATTACACGATTGCAGAGACCATTGTGAGTATAAGGACTGGTTGCAAATGTCACTAATTCAGTGCCATTGTATGTTCAAAAAGTCATTCAGTGGGGATTGCCTATATAGCATAGTTGTGCAGGTCTACCCACTTTCTGTATTCTATACTTTTTAAAGAATCAGTAAGTATCAATATTTAGGATTGTGGTAAACAATTGGACATTTTCTTTTTTGTTTCATTGCCTTTGAAACATTGCACATGACAGATCAAAGAATCTGATGTTGATTGAGCAGAAAGGTAAAGAGTTGTTTTTGCCTAATTTTTACAGTAGGATATTTGAGTATATAGATTTTCTCTAGATTTAAATTTACCTTATTTTTTTAAAAAAGAAATGCTATCTGCAACTGTAAGGAGAAAGGTAATTTGGTTTTGGAAATAGGCTTCAAAAGCAATAAACTCTGTTTATTTAGTGGTATCATTATTGAATATTATGTCTTCCTTCTCCAGGTTCATGTACTTTCTGACTTGAATTAAAATTTCTGTCATCTTTCTGTAGTAAGTCAGTACTGGGTTGAGATGAAAGGGATTGTCACAAAACACAGTGAAGAAACTTCACTTAAATTCATGAAGTACAAAGAAAACATTTTCCCCATAATCAAATTATTAACCCTGAAGAAAAAGACCTAGAACATTTCAGTTTCAGATTCTATCTTGGCTTACATGTTGCATGCTATCAAAATTCTAAGATGGAGTATTTATAGCATTAGCAATAATAATAGCATTTAGGCTTATGTACAACCCCATAGTGCTTTACAACACTCTCTGGAAGGTTTATATTGTAGAAACATTATTTGCATATTACTTCCTAAAATGGGTCCTCATTTTACCAACCTCGGAAGGATGGAAGGCTGAGTCAACTTTGAGTTGGTCAGGATTGAACTCCTAGCAGTGGGCAGAGTTAGGCTGCAATACTGCACTTTAACCACTGCACCATCAGGGCTCCTCAGAGGAGAAGTACTTATAGATTTTTGTGGATAGAAAAGTCCATCCCCTAATAAATCATATATTGTAATGATAATATACTATAACATATAATTCAGGAGATCCTTTATGATCTTTCTAATTTTTTTCCTGCATCAATAGAAGCTACTTGAAGTGTGGTGTATGGTATGATAACTGTCCTTTCTATTATGAATGCTCCAAGAATAAGAGACAAGGCAGAATAAAAAAAAATGGGAGACTCTGGAAATGAAAGAAAGTAATTAAGGAGATTCAAGAATGCAATAACCAATGAAAGAGAAATCAGGGAAGAAAATCCAGATTTTATTCACCAGAAATGCTTGGGCTCCTGTGGCCTAGATGTGATGATAGGAGGCTCTGGTAAGTCACCCCAAAAAAGTGAAAATTAGGAGGCCCACTTATTTTTTTTTGGACCAGAATTACAATAGATCCTCCAACCAACCATGTTACAGTATTTTCTTTTTAAGTTCCTTTCCTAGCTAGTATGGTGGCCTGGGAAAAGGAAAATAAGAAAATTACCTCTTTAGTACCTAAAGCCACATCACAGTCTTGATAATAAGAACATTGTAATTTAAGAGGAAAAAAAAGATTCAGGGCTTTTTGTCCTCTAGTCTATTCCTGTACTGTATATGGAGCCCAAGATTATGAAGGCGAAAAGAGATTTTTTTCACTTTTTCCATGTTGTTTGCTAAATTACATCCAAGGTAAGGTTTGCCCCACTCTCCTATCTTTCCAGAAGGCCCTGAGGCCCTGGCTCTGCCAGTTGGCCAGGGAACCCAATAGGGGAGTACCACACTGGAGGTGGCTACTGGACTAATTAACTGACCCCACCTCCCCCCTGTGCTTCCCCCCTCTTTTTTATTTCATATTATACTTAAATTTATTTTTATTGTTTTATTCCTTTACTATTGTTATATTTACATTTTTAATCACACCCCCCCCCCTGTTTTATTGCTGTAAGCAATAAATAGCTTCATGGCAAGATAGGCAGCAAATAAATTGATAGATAGACTGACTGACTGACTGACTGACAGACAGACAGACACAAACCGGGCTGCCTTAGTCATGGAAGCATAGAAATAAATAAGACAAATGGAATCCATTTTTTCTCTAGAACTACTAAAGCCATAATTTTATTTATGACAGTTTAAAACAATTCCATCCATGACAGGTTATATTTATAACAATTCCATCCATTACAAGTTATATTTATAACATCCCCATGTTTGCAAACAATGTCTAATTAAAAAAAGCAATCCAATCAACTGTTCTTTAGGAGGAACTATTTTGTTTCACAGAAATCATGAATGAATGGTGCAAAACATCCTCCTGATGGTATAATATTGTAAGCTTCATAATGTCCAGCATTTAATAATATCCAGCATATGCAAACTAAAAAAAAATCCAAAAACAATGCAGTCTATTATTAGAATGCAGGAAAAAAAAGATAAATGAAGATTTAAAGTGCCTTTTAAATGTTTTCTCCTCAAAACTAACTGGCTGATTTCTGTAGTGATTTTTTTTGGGGGGGAGGGCTCTCACAGATAACGTACAGCCACTGAAAACACAATTTTTCAAGGAGAATCAGTTTCTAATTAAAAGAACCTCAATAAATAATATTTCATTTAATTAATTCCAATTAATTGAAAGGCAAAATGTAAAAGTACATAAAACAAAAGGAAAAAAGAAACTATTAACATGTAATAAGCAGAAAATAATTCCACCTAGTTTTAAACACATAATTACATATTGACTATATAAAATAAGTCTTCCTCTCCCTGTCCCTCTCAATTCCTGGTCTATCTGCTGCATATTACTGTATTGTTCTTTCAGCCATAACATGTCACTGAAAACAATGGGATGTACCATTGAGTAAACATGCATAGGTAGAATTTTCTGCTAATTACTTAACTAATTGGTTAGGCCTGAATCACATCCTTTTCATACAGGAGAAAAGGAGACAATCGTTTATTTTTTTTTCATGGCCAAAATCAAATGCTGCTTTCTCTAATACGGAATTGTCTGTCCATCATTGTTCAGATAATATGGTTCTATCATATTGGCAAAGGGAAATTTAATCAATAAGAGGAAAAAATTAAAATCCTGGGTTCCTGAGTTGAGCCAAGAATTCTGAAGAGATTCAAAACAAGAAATGCTTAGATGGAATCATAAGAGAGTTTTAGTTACTATTGCCAACTTTTGAAATGGATTTTTAGATAGCATATCTGGGTTCTTCCAAATGATCACAGATCCAAACACAAGCAAAATCCAAAAAATTAATGTGTAGCAAATAACATATTATTTTTTCCTGTCTCCCTGTAATCTTGTTCTGTTTTATCCTATTAACATCTTGTTCTGGCAAACACTGATGGGAAATAGTGAACTCCAGATCTGACTCACCAGAGTCATAGAATGGTCACTATTGTTTTCCTGCTGAAGACAGTCTAGAATTTTCATAACTGTATGACAGCAGAAATCCTATAGGTATTGTTTCTGAAATCACCAAAGTAGGAAAATGTGGCTACCTATTGCTGTCAAATAGGGAAACTGATGATGATCCAAAAAATAAAAGGATCCTAAGTCAATCATACTTAGAGACATCTTAGCCCAAATAAGAAGGCAAGAAAGATAGCAGAAATATTGAAAAGTGGAAAAGAAAGCAATAGCTTTCATTAAGTTCCACTAACTGTTCTCTGTATTGTTTCTCTGCTAATACCTGCTATTTCCCATCGGTGTTTGTCAGAACAAGATGTTAACAGGATAAAAAAGAGCAAGATTATGGGGAGTCAGGGGAAATTAATGTGTTATTTGCTACACAGCTGAAGTGCAACACACACTGTATGGAGGACAGCTTTAATTAAAACTTATTTTGGAAATAATGACAGCTGAAGTACATGTGGAAAGAGAGAAAAAGGCAATTTGTAGTTCCCTGTTTTAAAAGAGTCTCAGAGGGACCAAAATACACTCTTATATGACTAATTCCTCTAAGGAATGGGAGAAGGAGAAGTCTACTCTTGGTATGAGGGATTGTGGGTTTTTTAAAATTCATAAGGAATGAACACTTTATATACAGAGAAGAACCCAGACCCAATTTTCTTAGTGAAAATTTTATCAGTTAGAGCCATCCAGCAATGTCAACTACAGTTTTATAATTTCATCAGCCACTCAGACCAGACTCTTCTGGATGTAGTATTCACAGGGTCATTATCTAAGGGATTGAAAATAAAATGGCCAAGACTGTGATGTTCCCATACAATCTATTATACTCTGGAATGCTGTGCATAGATATGTTGACCAGATTTGAAAAAATAATACATTAGACATGCAAAAAGTAAATTAAAAAATCAGGGGCTCAAACATCATTCCTACATGAAAAAAATTGAGATTCTCACTTGGAAAAAAGAAGAAGAGGAGAACTAATCAAAACCATACATAGAATGGAGAGAATACAGAAGGAGAGATCCTTCTAGATTTCATTGTGATAAGATATAATCATAACTACTAACTTAAACGAATTTTTAAAAAGATTTGATAAAGCCATAGGAACATTGCTATCAGGAGAAATTAGTCCTGAAGATTTAACAAACTTGTTTGGGGCAGCATGTTTCCAAACACACCAAATTCAGGGAAACAATGACTGGACAAAGCCTTCTTCCAGCTTGTGACCACTATTAGAACATCAATTTGTATTCTGAACTAGAATGATTCTTGTCTTGATTTATGAATGCTTTTCTTATGTTTTTTTCAAGGAGCCCACAGCCTGTTTCTAGGAAATCAAAAGGTCCAATAGGCTTCTGAACGGTGTCTCTAGGTGGGCCATCTGTACCACATAAGCCAATACTCCATAGGTCATTACCATCTTTTTTCATAGTTTTTTAATCTTCCTTCTTGATGGGGAATTTGACAAAACAAACTTTCAGGTCTTTCCTTTGTTTTTTCTGTGCTGGGATGGCGAGAAATCCTGTATACCTCTTGGCAGCAAGGAGAGGAAACTGATATACATAGTACTGTTCTGAGTATGGCTGCAGTGAAGTCTTTCTGGGGCCTGCTGACTGCTCCAGATAAAGCTGAGATCATGAAACTTTTGTGCTTATAGAGGAATTTAGTGATGTTTGGTGTTTAGACTTTTGTTGCATTTGAGTTATATCCTACTATTGGAGGGGATTGGTATATCTTCTGCTTTGTATTTGCTTGTAGTATTTTGGGGAAAATATTTGGAATTGCCTCAAGGTAATACATGGCAGAGCAGCTGTTTCCCTGCTGTGATGGAATGCATGAGTAATCTTGGGGAAAAGGGGAAGAAATGCCAGATGCCCTTCCTGATGCCTATGCAGAGCTCCCACAAAAAATATTTGCAAACTCTGGATAGGCATCAAGAGAGCATCTGACCAATAAAGTCAGCTCCATCCAGTCAACCCAACTGTACCTTGCATTAAGGGATTACAAGATCATAAAAAGGAAGGGTTTTTCTTATGCTGGTAGGAAATAATCAGACATGAGGGGCAGGAACCCAAAGTCACTTAATGGTCAAAGAAAGAAATTGAGGAAGGACTGCCCTAATGAATCAAGCAGGATTCATAGCTGGCTGACCGGCCGTACTCAGCGTGTGGTCCTCAATGGAACTGCATCTACATGGAGGGAAGTGTGTAGTGGGGTGCCCCAGGGCTCTGTTCTAGGCCCAGCGCTCTTCAACATCTTCATCAACGATTTGGACGACGGGATAGATGGGGAATTCATCAAATTTGCAGACGACACCAAGCTGGCAGGAATAGCCAACACTCCAGAAGATAGGCTTAAGATATAGGAGGATCTGGACAGACTTGAACACTGGGCGCTATCTAACAAAATGAAATTCAATGGTGAAAAAAGTAAGGTTCTACATTTAGACAAGAAAAACCAAATGTACAAGTATAGTATAGATGGTACCTTGCTCAATAGTAGCAACCGTGAGAGGGATCTCAGAGTCCTAGTGGACAATCACTTAGATATGAACCAGCAGAGGGATAGAATCAAGATCATGTGAAGTATTAATACCACTTTACAATGCCTTGGTAAGGCCACACTTGGAATACTGCATCCAGTTTTGGTCACCATGATGTAAAAAAGATGTTGAGACTCTAGAAAGAGTACAGAGAAGAGCAATAAAGTTGATTAGAGGACTAGAGGCTAAAACATATAAGGAACAGTTTCTGGAATTGGGTATGTCTAGTTTAATGAAGAGAAGAACGAGGAGGGACATGATAGCAGTGTTCCACTATCTCAGGGGCTACCACAGAGAAGAGGGAGTCAAGCTATTTTTCAAAGCACCTGAAGGCAGGACAAGAAGCAATGGATGGAAACTAATCAAGGAGAGAAGCAACTGTAATGTATTCAGTTATTATTGGCAGTAGGTGCAAGCTGGCCACGTGGCCACTGAGAGACAGAATGTCTGGGGCCTGGGCAGGCTTGTTATTTTAGCGCGGGAGAAATCCCTGCAGTCATTGGTTGGTGTTAACCGAAGCTCTGTGTATAAGAAGGAGGGAGCTAGTTTTGTTTTCTGTTCTGTTTTGCAATTACATGTGAAATAAAAACTTGTCATTGTTTGAATAAGTCTCGTCAATGTCTACCCACCAAAGAACAGAACAACTGGCGACGAAGGTGGGATGCTGCTGCTGAAACAACGAAGGGCCAGACTTACCTTGAAAGAAAGGCCAGACCGCACTGAGGGATGGTGTTCCTAATTTTGCAGCTCACACACTTGCCAGTACGCAAACGCTGGGGTAGAGTGCTGCGAGGAACTGCCCTGGAAACCCTCCAACAGATCGGCAGCACGTGGTAGAGAGGTGACGACCGAGACCCTACTATGGCGGAAATTGGGCGGATTGCTGAATTTGACGCTGCTCACCCTGAAAGGTGGAGCTCGTACGTCGCCCGGGCTGAAAACTACTTCAGGGTCAACCAGATTCTGGAAGACGAGTTGAAGACTGCAACACTCCTCTGCATGTGCGGCCAAGCCGTTTTCTAGATAGCGGAGAACCTAGTGTCCCCTGTGCCATTGGAGACTGTGACGTACGGCAACCTAAAGAAAATGCTCAAGGAGCATTTTGAGCCGAAGCTGTTGGTCATAGCATGGCGACACACTTTCAAGCACCGGGACCAGCGCCCGGGAGAATCTGCCACGGAGTTCATCGTGGCTCTTCGCCAAGCAGCGAGGCCGTGTGAATTTAAAGACCTGGAGGAATGGTTGCGAGATCATTTGGTTTGCGGCCTGAGGAGTCGTGAGCTACAGCAAAAGATTTTTGCTAAAGAGACAATATCTTTCCAAGATGCATTGCGAGAGGTAACAGCTGAAGAGGCAGCTGGCAGAGCTGTGAAAGCCTTGCGGCTTTCAAAGAACCCTCAGCCACTGCACATCATCCACCACGAGGACGCCGGATTGGAGGAAGATGCCGCGTCGGATCAGGAAGTCAATCTACTGTGACGACTCCCAGTGAAAGGCCCCCCTCGGTCTCCTGACAAAGCAGATCCCTTCCCTCAGTGCATGGGGTGCGGAGGCCGGCACAAAAGAGTGGACTGCCATTTCCGCACAGCCAATTGCCGGGCGTGTGGCAAGCAAGGCCACATCGCCGCAGTCTGTTTGGGCCAAGAGAAAGTAAACCCAAAGGAAGAGTTGCCTCGGAGAGGTACCGGGGTCCCCAGCTAAAACAGGGTGGGGTTCTGTGCCAGTAGGAGAAGCATTCAGAGGACAGGGGCTCACCGGCCATTAAAAAAAAGCTGCACATTGAAGTCAGGCTGCAAGGGGTTCCCCTGCAAATGGAATTGGACACAGGTTCAGCCCTGTCCATAATTTCTCAGAGCACGCTTAAGCAAATCTGTGGGAGAAGCGGCCAACGGGTTAAGCTCAGGCCATTGAATCTGGTTCTAACAGATTTTCAGAACTCCAGAGTTCGAGTAAAGGGGGAGGCCACAATGGGGGTACAATTCAAAGGATTCAAAGGTCCGTTGGACATCGTTGTAGTCAACAGAAACTGCACAAGCCTAATCAGACTCGATTGGTTTGAGGCTTTGGGGATTCAGGTGACCGGACTTCATAGTCTGCAAACAGTCGACCTAGCGAAAGTGTGTGAGGAGTTTTCAGACGTATTTAACCCGGAGCTAGGAAAATACAAGGGCTCGCCTATCGCCTTGAGGCTAGATCCCTCTATCGCTCCAGTGAGGATTAAACCTCGCCGGGTGCCCTTTGCGCTGAAGCAACGGATTGACGCCGAGCTGGACAAGCTGTTGCAGCAAGGCATATTAGAACCTGTGGACAGCAGTCCATGGGAAACCCCCATCATCACACCACTTAAGGCCAATGGAGAAGTCAGAATCTGTGTTGACTATAAATGCACCTTGAATAAAGCCTTACAGTAGCATTCCTATCCGGTGCCAGTAGTCAGCCATATTCTGGCGTCCCTCAAGGGAGGTCGCATTTTTGCTAAATTAGATTTGGCTCAGGCCTATCAGCAGCTGCCGGTGGACGACACCACCGCAGAGGCCCAGACAATCGTAACTCACCGGGGAGCTTTTAAAGTGCGGAGGCTGCAATTCGGGGTTAATGTAGCCCCAGGCATCTTCCAGAGTGTCATGGAGCGCACACTCCGGAACATTCCGGGCGTATGCCCCTACTTTGATGATGTCCTCATCACAGGGGAATCAGTCAAAGTCCTGGCCGACAGGCTCCGGGAAGTGTTGCAGCAGTTCCGTGAAGCAGGCTTATGACTAAAACAGGAAAAATGTAAGATTGGAGTTACTTCCACAGAGTTTCTCGGGTTTCACCTAGATGCCAAAGGCATCCACCCTGCTGAGTCCAAGCTAAAGGCGATTCAGCAGGCACCCAGCCCTAAAACGAAAGGAGAGCTTCAAGCCTTCCTTGGACTCCTTAATTTCTATCATGCCTTCCTTCCCCACAAGGTCGCAGTGGCAGAGCCGCTACATCGGCTCTTAGACAAACAGGCTCCATGGAAGTGGATGAATGTCCACAAGAGAAGTTTCGCTGAGGTCAAGGCCTTACTGTCGTCTAACGCAGTATTGGCTCATTTCAACGAGAGATTGCCAGTTAGCATAGCTTGCGATGCATCTCCTTATGGGATCGGGGCGGTGTTGAGCCACCTCAAGGCTGATGGGACACAAGTCCCTATAGCCTACTATTCTAGAACCCTTTCTGCCGCTGAGCACAACTACGTGCAAATTGATAGAGAGGCACTGGCCATCATGGCGGGAATTAAGTAATTCCATGACTTTTTGTATTGTCGCCGTTTTACGGTCTTTATGGACCACAAGCCACTTCTGGGGTTGTTTACAACAAACAAACAGACGCCCCACATCATCTCGCCCAGAATGTTGAGATGGTCCATATTCCTCTCGGCATACGATTTTTGTTTAATTCACAAACCGGGCAAAGAAATGGGCCACGTAGATGGCCTCAGCAGATTGCCCCTAAAACAAATTGAGCCTGATCCAGCACCGGCAAACCACATTCTATCCATTCAGGATTTGCCTGAGTCCCCTCTCCATGCAGGGGATGTAGCTGCAGAGACAGCTGCCAACAACACGCTAACACGCGTGTTAAACTGGGTGTTGTCAGGATGGCCGGACACGTGTCCTGGCACCGAATTCCAAAGTTTTTGGAAACGAAAATCTGAGTTATCCACCTTTAAGGGGTGTATACTGTGGGGCAGTAGAGTAGTCATCCTGACCTCACTGAGGGTTAGAGTCCTTGTTTCTCTGCATGAGGGACATCCGGGAATAGTCCGCATGAAGGCGCTTGCGCGCAGCTACCTTTGGTGGCCAGGGCTCGATAAAGAGATCAAAGCCCAGGTCCACGGGTGCCACACATGCCAGCAGTCCAGGCCAGAAATGCCCCAAGCTCCTATCCATAGGTGGGAAACAACTCCTTGGTCGAGGATTCATATTGACTATGCTGGGCCCTTTCAGGGGCAGCTCTTCCTCATTGCGATGGACAGTCACTCTAAGTGGCTGGAAGTAGTTCCAGTGTCCACTGCGACATCCACTATCACCATCAGGGTGCTTTGTGGCATCTTTGCAATGCACGGCCTTCCTGATGTGATTGTCTCTGACAACAGAGCTCAATTTACTTCATCAGAGTTCCAGTCCTTTTTGTGGGCTAACTTAATCTGCCACGCTACATCGGCGCCATTCCACCCGGCGTCAAATGGTCAAGCGGAACGCATGGTGCGGACAACGAAAGACTCTTTGAAGAGGATCACGCACGGCAACTGGCATCACCACTTGGCTGATTTTCTCCTCTGCCACCGCACCATCCCGTGCACAGCTACAGGCAAAAGCCCCGCCGAGCTCCGTTGGGGTTGCCGGCTTATCACTAAGCTTGACAGGTTACACCTGGACCGGGTTGCTTCACAGGTGTCCCAGCCACGGGCAACGAGGCGGTTGAACTTGGGCGATCCATTGTGGGCTTGAAACTACGGGCCTGGTAACTTGTGGGTGGTGGCTGTCATTTGTAGGGTCACCGGCCCTCTCTCTTACGAAGTGGCGTTGGACGATGGTTGGGTGCTGCGGCGCCATATCGACCAGCTTCGCTGGAGGTTGCCAAGTCACTCTTCTGCTCTTGGCTCTGCTCTGGGGGGGAGGAAGTTCCCGAGAGTGATTGGGAAGGTTCACCGCAAACAGCCATGGGGGGGGGTTTGCCCTCGAGGTGGCTCCTGACTCGGGCACCACACGCACGGAATATTGCGCGAGATCACAGTTCCAAGCCTCTCCATGGGGGGGAGGGGTTGCCCATCCGGGACAAGAGCCCCATTAACATGTCTCTATGGGGAGGGGGTTGCCCATCCAGGAAACGACCCCCAACCATCTGCTTCTGCAGATCAGGGGAACACCACCCGTCTTCAGGGGAATACCACCCCGGGGAACTCTACCCCAACCCAGTACGCAGAGCTGGACCAACCGGTCAGCCTGCAGATCCCAACTCTGACCGTTTCAAATGGGTCCCAAGTCCTGGTCTGCCGAGCCCGGTGGGCAAGCTTGCAGATCAGGCAACCGCCGCACTTCCGCAGAGATCGGAGCAAAGCCAAGGACCTCCCAAGTTCCTGAAGGAATACGTGAGGGCTCTGTCTGCGCTAGCGTAGTGTCTGGAGTTCTTGCTAGCATTGGACGGTATCACAGGTACTAGTGTACTTTTATTCATGGCCCAGCATATGCGGTTAAAGCTTCCATTAACTGCTTGTGGTATCAAAGGCTTTAATGAATAAAGGAAGAGCACTTCGTCCTACAAGGTCGTGACTGGGCAAAGGTTAGGGAAATAAACGGGTAGCCTCCTTCTGGGAAAGGCTTACTAAAGAGTAAATGGGTAGCCTCCTTCCGGGAACAGCTTACGAAAAGGGTAAATGGGTAGCCTCCATCCGGGGGCGGCTTAATAAGTAAATTACTGACAGAGGGTACTGTATGCTCCTCACTAAGGGGGGAGGGGTGTAATGTATTCAGTTATTATTGGCAGCAGGTGCAAGCTGGCCACATGCCCATTGAGAGACAGAATGTCTGGGGCCCGGGCAGGCTTGTTATTTTAGCGCGGGAGAAATCCCTGCAGTCATTGGTTGGTGTTAACCGAAGCTCCGTGTATAAGAAGGAGGGAGCTAGTTTCGTTTTCTGTTCTGTTTTGCAATTACATGTGAAATAAAGACTTGTCATTGTTTGAATAAGTCTCGTCAATGTCTACCCACCAAAGAACAGAACAGCAACCTAGAACTAAGGAGAAACTTTCTGACAGTTAGAACAATTAACCAGTGGAACAACCTGCCTCCAGAAGTTGTGAATGCTCCAACACTGGAAGTTTTTAAGAAGAGACTAGACAGCCATTTGTCTGAAATGGCATAGGGTTTCCTGCCTGAGCAGGGAGTTGGACTAGATGACCTCCAAGGTCCCTTCCAACCTTATTATTATTATTATTATTATTATTATTATTATTATTATTATTATTATTATTATTATTATTATTATTATTATTATTATTATTATTATTATTATTATTATTATTATTATTATTATTATTATTATTATTATTATTATTATTTGTGACAGTTGGAGTCTTGTGCCTTCATATTTGCAGGAATCTGTTAATGTCACCATATAATGAACTAGAATTAGTTTCGTATAGTTTTGTATATAGCCATTGCCAGAGAAGACTGCTATCTGTTGTGATGCTCCTTTCGGAGCACTGGAGAGGGCAAGAAATTGTTTTAGTCATTGTAAAGGTTGGGCGGTTGTGTTTAGAATTCCCCTTTTCCTTTTGCTTTCATTGTTTGCAGAAGGAACATTTGCAAATAGATTAAAAAATGAGCATGGCTAGATTCCTCTGTGGACATTGGGAAAGTCTGTTCTCCAGTTCCACCTCTTATATTGCATGGGCAAAGAGATTACATACAGTCCCACACATGCCCTGGGTATTCCGTATACATGTCTTTAAAGTAATTATAAAAATCTTCTGACAGGAGATGACTTGTTATCCAAATAGTTGAGTCTTTCATCAAGTCTCTGATAACAACACAGCTCCCAACTCTTTCTTACAGACCAACTGTTGGCCCATCTATCCCAATGTTATATTTTCTAATTGGCAATATGGCTCAAAATTTTAAGGAAGACATAGATATATCCTTTGTGCCAGGGATAAAAACTGGGACTTTTCCAGGCAAAATAATGCCTGTGCCAATGAACTACCATCTTATCTTCTAAGTTATTTATTAAAATACAAAAATAAAGTTAGTTCTTTATTTCTACTTCTGTTACTTATTTTACACTTAATTCAAGTAGTAAAATGAAATTTAAACACTTATATACCAAAGGAAGAATAAATAAAATTATTCCAAGTTATGATTGGTGAGCAACCAAATAAAACTATCTAAATCCATCAAGATGAAAAGTTCTATAAACGTAATTGAGTTATAAACATCTTGAATAAAACTCAAATAAATTATGTTTAGAGTCAAGGTTCTTTGGCTAAGTAGCAGAGTCAGATAAGATATTGAAGAATTTCTGAATTCTCTTTTTTATGTATAAAAATAAGCAATTCTAGAATTACATAAATTGTACCTAGTTTCTAAGCAATTTGCCTTTAGAGCTGCTAATGTATAACACCTGCTTAAAACTCTATAAATAAATTTTCATTTGCTTCTTTTAGTGAATTTGTTGTGGGTGTCATTCATAGACTTTTGGAGCACTACCATTTTTCTCTTTCTTTTTTCCAGTAACCCCTGGAAATTTTAAACCTGAGAAAACAGATGAGCAATACCCATTAACAGAATCCACATATGCATGTATGTATTTTTGTGGTTTTAAACCAGCTAATAATGGTTTTGTTTATCTGTAGCATGAGAAATCGTGATTGCTACAATGTATTTAGAAAGTATTCAGACCCCCTTCACTTTTGTCAATTTTGTTTTGCTGCAGTCTGATTCAACAGTTGTTGAAGTTCATTTTTTTCTCATTAATCTACACTCAGTACCCCATAATGACAAAGTGAAAACAGAATTTTAGAAATGTCTAAGTTTATTAAAAATAAAAAACTGAAAAAAATATTGGCATAAGTATTCAGAACCTTTGCAACAACATATGAAATTTAGCTCTGGTGCCTCTCATTTCTCTTGATTGTTGCTGACTTGTTTCTACACCTTGATTGGAATCCATCTGTGATAAATTAAATTGATTGAAAACAATTTGGAAAGACACACACCATTCTATAGAAAGTCTCACAGCTGACAATGCAGAGCAAAAGCCATGAGGTCAAAGGAACTGCCTGCAGAGCTCAGAGACAGGATTATTGCAAGGCATAGATCTGGAGAAGGCTACAATAAAATTTCTGCTGCACTGAAGGTGCCAAAAAGCACAGTGGCTTCCATAACTCTCAAATAGAAGAAGTTTGGCACAACCAGGACTCTTTCAAGAGCTGGTTGCCCTGTCAAACTGAGCAATCAGGGGAGAAGGACTTTACTAAGACAGGTGACCAAGAGCCCACTGGTCACTCTGACTAAGTTCCAGAGACCTTGTGTGGAGATGGGACAGAATTCCAGAAGGACAATCATCACTGCAGCCCTCCACTGATCTGGATTTTATGGCAGAGTGGCTGGAGAGAAGCCCCTCCTCAGTGCAAAACACATGAAAGCCTTCTTGGACTTTGCAAAAAAGCACCTGAAGGACTCTCAGACTGTGAAGAACAAGATCCTCTGGTCTGATGAAACCAAGATTAAACTGGCCTCAATTCAAAATGTTATGTCTGGAGGAAACCAGGCATCACTCATCACCTACCCAATATCATCCCAACATTTAAACACGGTAGTGGCAGCATCATGCTGTGTGAGTGTTTTTCAACAGCAGGAACTGGGAGACTGGTCAGGGTTGAGGAAAAACTGGAGCAAAGTACAGAGATATTCTCAATGAAAACCTGCTCAACAGCACTCAGGACTTCAGACTGGGCCGAAGATTCACTTTCCAACTATCTTAAGCACACAGCCAAGACAATACAGGAGTGGCTTAGGGACAACTTTGTGAATGTTCTAGAGTGACCCAGCCAGAGCCCTGACTTGAACCCTATTGAACATCTCTGGAGGAACCTGAAAATGGCTGTCTACCAACAGTTGCCCTCCAATCTGACTGAGCTTGAGAGAATTTGCAAGGAAGAATGGCAGAAAATCCTCCAATCCAGGTGTGCAAAGCTTGTCGCGTTATACCCCAAAAGACTAGAGGCTGTAATTGCTGCCAAAGGTGCTCCAACAAAATACTAAGTGAAGGGTCTGAATACTTATGCCAATGTGATATTTCAGGTTTTTTTAATAAATTTACAGACATTTCTAAACTTCTGTTTTCACTTTGTCAATATGGGGAATTGAGTGTAGATTAATGAGAAAAAAATGGATTTCCACAATTGTAGAATCAGGTTGCAGCATAACAAAATTGACGAAAGTGAAGGTGGTCTGAATATTTTCTGAATGCATTGTAAATAATATAAACTGCTATAAATGTATTAGATGTCCTGAATGTGGAAAATGTGTAGTATAGACAGCAAAAATATTGGTTCACAACCAATTCCTATTAATTGTGGTTTCCTCCTGAGATTACTTGGAATATCAGGTTTATTTAATGCACAAAGATTGGGACAGAAAATCAGTGAAAAAATATTAACGAGTACCTTTGCAAGTAATCTTTCCTGGGATATTTAAACTTTAGTGATGAGGAACAAGGCCAACAGTGTATAATTGTACACCGTCAGTTATTAACATTTTTTAAAATAAATACTCATGTGTTTTGACCCCAGTGTAAATTTTTTTTTCAGAGAGCTAATCTGCATATTTGTAGATAATTCTTTGCTGGAGTCAGAAGAAGCAGTATCCTCTATAGGAGGAAGCAGTATCCAGTTTCTGAAGTAAGGCAGCAAGAAAATAATATTTCTGGCTTCTGGTTTTGTGCAGTAGCACAGAAGTCGAGGGATCGCGGGGCTCTGCACCCTATAGTCGATTTCTGCTTGCTAGGGGACCCTAAATGGGCCCAAAGTTGCCCCGTAGAGGCAACAAAGAAGGAAGGAAGTCCCGTCGACTGCAGAGAGATGGCATTCAATCCGATTGGTTTGGGAAAAGCCCTCCAGAAACCAGCAGGAGAATGCTAGCTTAACTTCAGAGTCTAGCCCAAGCTACAAGCAGCCAAAGCCCAAAAGCACTATTTTAAGCTAACTGTAAACAACATGTTTGGAACCGGGTAAGACAGTGTTTTTTTCTCTTCTACTTGAAAATTGATTTTCTGGGGGGGAAAAGAAAAAAGAAAAATCCCAAGAAGCAAAAAGCCTCCGAAAGTAAGAAGGGGGGGGGAATCTTTGCCCCATCCTCCTACAGATGGAAGTGGCAAATTAAACTTTTCAGGGGAAACAGAAATATACTGAAATGAAATGAATATGAGACTTAATTTGGATAAGTTTGAAATCGGTGGAATCTGTTAAGATTTTCCTTTTAAATCATGAAAATAGAAGTAAACAATTGTCTATTACTGACTGGTGCTGACATCTAATGGTGGATGAAAATATACAACAGCAGTTGCTTTATTACAGGGACTGGCAAAACCCAGGAAAAGATAATTTGGTTTTGATGACCTTCAACATCTTAACAACAGAGAACTGTGACAAAAAAGAAAGAAAACATTTTGGGCTATCTACAAAGTGAGAATTATAATTAAAAAAAAAAAGAACTGACCTTTCTGGATTACAAATACCAACTCAACTTTGACTCTAAAGCTGTCTGCAGAGAAAGGAAAACCCTGATTTTTAGCTATCATGGAAAACCAGAGATCTGCAGAAAGAATATACCAAGAAAAAACAAATACTTTCCAGAAGGAGATCTATGCTATCTATGCTATGTTGCAACTAATCCAAAAAATAATGATCTCAAACCACGAGGAAATTAAAAATAACTTTGAAAATATAAATGAACACATCTCCAATTTAACTTTACAATACAAAAATTCTCAGAAAATAAAAACAGAGAGTGAGCAGACAACTGAATATGAGACAGAGGAAAGAGATTTCAAGATGGAACTTAACAATAGAAGAAAGTATGACTTAACCCAGGTGGAAAAAAACTTATACGAAATAATGGACATGAAAAAGGTAACCTATACTCTAAGATTACAAAATAGGTTTGAGGACAAGAAAAAAGATGTGACAAAATGGATTCTGCCAGAAGGTTAAAGTGAGAATTAGATGATGGGATTTACCAGAGGCAATATTTAAAAATGAAACATCTGTTTGAATATGGTTAAAGAAATAGAAAGATTTTGGATATAAATGAAGATTAGTTTAAGAGGGATGACCCCTCAAGTAACGTAGTATTTTTTCTTTTTTTTCCCTTTGTGTTTTGTTTTTTGACATGAGAAATATAAAAATGTTGGGATGGTTTATATAAAAGAAATGTTTTCTCTGGTTTTTTTTTTCTTTTTTTAAGATATGAGAAATGTAAAAGTGTTGGGATGGCTTGTATGAGAAAAAAGACTTAAATACTTAAGTGTAACTAATTTCTAGAAAATCTTAACCAGTAAGAATGCTTTGAATATTGTGGGGAAAACAAATTTAAATAAGAATTCTGTAAACAGGATCAATGACAAGGCAATTAGATCGCCCAGGCAGCCCAGCAGCGCTATGGCAGCCACACCCTCTGCCCGCGCGCACCCTGCAGCATCAACTGCATGATGGGGTGTGAGGGCAGAGTCTTGTCTACACTGCCTGGCTGCCATGTCCTTGGCTGCGCTGCTCCATGTGGGCCATGCTCGGGGGTGACTCTCCTTCAGGGGGGCTGCTGGAAAGGAGGGGGTCACAGGGGGAGGCAAGGCTGGGGCAACGGCACGTGTGCCCACAGAGAGGGCTCCGAGTGCCGCCTCTGGCACCCGTGCCATAGGTTCGCCACCACTGCTTTAAGGCTTTCTACTTTCTTATAGTGACCCCAAAATGCAAAGTGTGTTCTAATAATAATGGAAGTTAGCCCCACTTCCCTCTTTAAAAAGGCAATAGGGGTGCCTAGAAGGCCCCAAATCTTTCTGATTGTTTTGGACTACTTCCAAGTGGGCAATAAACTTTTTATCCCATCTCCAGTCTCAGTGCCATACAATACAACATCTGAGCTATCACCTTGCCTTGAAATATTTTAAATGCATGGACTTTCAGATGCTCCTTTTTAGAACAGATCAATTGAATCTTTATTATAGTCATAGACCAGCATAATGAGAATGGGATAATAAATAATAAATAAATAATAAATAAAACATTAATTTTTAAAAAGCTAAAAAAAGTGTTAAAATCATTAAAATATTGCCCAGAAATTTCAAAGAGGGGCATGGTTCTATTTGTTGGCCATTAATTGTCCATTTGTGTTTAATCATTGCTATACAGGGTTAAAAAGCATAAAAAATGCATTAAACACACACATGCAAATAAACACACACATAGATTTTTTAAAGACTTTTGCACAAAGTCTTTAGGGCAAAAGGGCAAAATAAAGGCATGAAATAAATTCAGGGGAACATAAAAGTAATATATGGCTAACTAAATCTATCACAATATAAAACAGTCTTAGCTAACAAATTAAATGCTCATTAGAGCTGATTTGAGGTGCAGATCATCATCTGACAGATTTTAAGCACTGCTGCACAGAACTTGGCAGCATTATGCGTTGTAGCAAAGTTAGTATGCACAAGCAACAAACAGTTATAGAATAGTCCTATGCATTCTGGATATTTATTCAATAATGGTAAGATGAAGCTAGTACTAATCTCTCTGTAAAACAAGCATTGGAGAAGCACTGTTGTTTCTATGTGTCCAGAATCACAGGTACATTGTCTCTCCAGTTAGGGAATTTTCTTTCTATATGGCCTCCAAGGACAGCTGAGGGGAGAAGATGACATCATGCCAGCATAAAAGTTGCCTTTAGAATAGGGGAAAAAATGAAAACACCAGAATACCACCTACTGTACTCTGGTCAATTCCTAGCATAGTATAATTAAACATAGTTTTCATAAAAGAAATTTATGAAAAGTGACACCCAGGAATTTAAAAGAGGGACATGGCTCTGTTTGTTGGATATTAATTGTCCATGTGAGTTTAATATTATTTCTGCCAAAAACTAATACCTGTGTTTTACTATAATTTATCCTATTTTTCCTTTCATGGAAAGCAGCTAGTCTGGACCATAAGCTTCCAAGGCCAGTCTTGCTAAAGGTTATAAGAGTTATGCCATCAGCATACATTAACAATGACGTTTTCTGTTCATTAAGTGAGGGCAAGAAAAGTGATTTCATGGCCACTACAATATCTTTAATATCAAAGTTAAATTGGAAGGAAGCATGTAAACAGCCCTGTTTAACTCGTCTCCTATAAAATAGGGTCTGACAAGGACCCATGTGGACCCATTCTTATTCTGGATGCAATATCTTCATTATTACAGAAGGCACTGATTGATGCATGTCCTTGTTAGTTTCTCCTGTAATCAAGCTCTGCAGTGGAATCAAAGACAGATGTGAGAATAAAAGTGATATACATTCAGTGGTGGGATTCAGCTGGTTCGCACCGGTTCAGTAGAACCGGTAGCTAAATTTTGTTGAGTTCGGACAACGGGCTGAACCCATGCTGCTTCTGGAAGTCCATTCTAGGCCTCAGAGGCCTGGAGGAGGTCTCCCAGGCCTAGAACGGCCCACCAGAAGTGCGTGGATGTCACTTCCAGAAGTCCATTCCAGGCCTGGTGGAGGGCTCCCAGGCCTAGAACAGCCCACAGGAAGTGCATGGATGTCACTTGCGGAAGTCTGTTCTAGGCCTCAGAAGCCTGGAGGAGGCCTCCCAGGCCTAGAACAGCCCACAGGAAGTGCACAGATTTCACTTCCGGAAGTCCATTCTAGGCCTTGGAGGCCCAGGCCTGCATCCATGCAGAGAACTGGATGTTCAGGTTTTTGAATCCCATCACTGCATACATTGTTTTATATACCCATTGATATATTTCTGAATAAGATTCTTCAAACTGTGATTTGCTGTACTATGTCTTTTTTAAAAATTTCACCTGTCCATATTTTTTTCCATGTTTCCAATAATTTCAGTGGGAAGAATGATTCTATTTATCTTTTGGAATGTTCAATAGGACCAACCAGTCTTTTAACATAGAATGAATTCTTCAATTGGGGCTGGTATTTATGCAAGAAAACTTAATTATTTAAATTAAATTAAATGTTAAATTAAATTCTAAAAACAAAACAAAACCTTATTCCAAGGCTTACTCTTTTTTTGGTTCCCTAATTTTTTTTATTTCAGCATGCTTTTTAATATCAAAGCATAGAATCAAATAGCTCTTTGAGTAATTTTTGAAGCTATAGGCCTTGTTGTATTTTATGAATTAGTACAATTTGATGTTCTCTGGATTCAAAATTTAAGGAGCTTCCAGTGACCATTCATGGTGAGCTAGATGGCCCTGAAGGAGTTGGGATGGCATTGCAGCAGAGAACAGTGGCCAGGTAAATTCTGGCTGACAAAGTCTCTCTGGAAAAAAGAGAGATCACTCCATACAGCGGCTCTGTGTAATAGATGGCAGCAGCTGATGTTCTGCAGTCAGCTTGTGAATTGAGCACCTGGGAATCAAGGGATTCTAATAAAACTAACAGCCATTTATTTATTTATTTGTGTTTGTTTTTATTTAAAATTTATTTATTTATTCATTAATTAATTTATATTTCCTATTTCTTAACTGCCCATCTCCTTCAGATATTGGCTATTTGGGTATAAGTTTGCATGAACCTTTTCTTAACCACTTTTGGATGTAACTAATTTACAAACGAAGGGAATAGCAGAATAAGAAAATTCTACTTGGTGAGATTATTTTTTCTGGATTACAAATGAAAAAATAAAGGTTTTAAAGTCTTAAAAACTTTTGGCAAAAGACTTAACAAAGAGTTAATGTAAGAACCTTTAAAATGGATGAAGGGGACAGTTATTGTGAAAAAATATTTTTTGGTGAAGGTACTTTTGGATAAATAGGAATTAAATTAGACAAATGAACTGGACCTTCCTCAGAATATTTTCTGTTTAATGTTAAATAATGCAGACATTGGTGGACTGTACAAAATAAAGGGCAAAGTAGTATGAGCCAGACACTTGAGATGAAAGTATTAAGGACAAAAAAATACAAAGAAAAAATGGGGGAATTTTATATTTTCTTTTTCCCTTGTTTGAGATACCTTTATTTTTGAGAACATAGGATATTTCTCAGTTGTGATGTTGATGGCTAGCTATTGAGTCATTGATTGTTGTTTCCTTGTGCTGCTGCGCCGTCAGCTTCTAAATACCTGGTAAACTGGTGGTAAATCAGCACTCCTGTTGACTCCATCAGTACCCCAATCAACAACTAAAAGCCACAAACAGGCACCACATAAATATTATACATAGAACAGCCCAGTGCACACATCCTGGGGATTGAGAAGTTTTATGAGCATGGGATCTAGCACAAGTCTGAATGATTGGAAGAGCAAATCTCTGCTCATGGTGACCGACTCAGATTGGAAGTAACTTAGACAAAGCAGATGAATACCTAAAGAAATAAAATTTACTGGGTATTACAGAGGAGCAGAGACAGATTATGAATGAACCTATGCTATACGGAAGTTTCTGAAGCCATAAAAATATTAAATTAGAAAAGATGCTGGGATCAAATGGATTATCAGGTTCTTATTACAAATGCTTTGAAAATAACCTTTTGCAAACATGATGTACTTTTTCTTATAGGGAGGAAAGATGCCAGAGCATTGGAAAGAGACATTAATAACTAAACAGAGACAAGATTTGACTGTAACAAGAAACAAAAGGCTGATATTATTATTGAATAATGACTACATGTTGTTCACAATGACTCTAGGTGAATGATTCTATTGAAAATAATTTTGCAAGAATGTATTCATGAGCATCAATGTGAGTCTTTACTTAAAAGACAATTAAAGGACAATATTAGAAATGTGTTGGGCATTTCTAATATATTTGGAAGAACATAATGAAAAACAAGTTACATTGATTTTGTTAAATGCAGAAGTTTTTCACAATTTGAATTGGACTTCATTTTGAAAGACAGGAATTTTGGAGAGAATCTCATAAAATAGATAAGACTGATTTATACAAATCAAATATAAACAATTGTTAAAGGAGATCTAACAAAATTCTGTAAGATAAAAAAAAGAACAAGACACTTCCATTGTCTCTGCTCCTGTTTATTTTGCTAATACAGATATAAGACAAGATGAGAGAATTGTGTATGAAAAATTAAAAAGAAACTTGTAAGTTAAGGGTTTTGGCAGATAACATGATGTTGATTTTGGAAGATCTTTTAAAGGAATTGAAATATAAATGGGCAAATTAAAAGAATTTGATGCAGTAGTAGATTTCAAGATTAATAAGCAAAAGATGAAGATATTAACAAAAAATGTAAAAATAGAACATCAAACAGAACTGATGAATAAAAGAGGATTTAGGATTGAGAAGAAGATAAAATATCTGGGTATCACTGTGACAAATATGAATTGTATGTTATTCCAAAATAACTATGTTAAAACATGGAATGAAATTAGAAATATATGTTAATATGAGAGAAATTACAGCTGCCATTGCTGGCGAGAATTTCTGTGATAAAAATGAATGTCTCATATAGAATGGTATTTTTGTTTCAGAAATACCTGTTTTGACAAGTGATGCACAATTTAAATAGTGACAGAAGGATATATGTGAATTTGTTTGACAGGGGAAAAAAGATGAGTTAAATATCAGGTGTTATAAAAGTAACAAACACCAGCCAGAGCATAGAACAATCCAAAGAAGTAGTGCAATTATGGAAGATGTGGAGAGACTTGGCCAATAGCATTGCCAAGAGTTGGACTGGATAACACCATCATCATCATCATAAGATGCAAAGAGAAGGACTGAATTTACCTTATTCAAAATTTTATTTTGCACTTCCTGTTTGGTTTGGATGGAGGCTGTTGAGAAGTAGATAGCTTTTGGAGTTACAGATATCACCTCAGATTTGGTTGATATAGATAATTGTGGCATGATAAAGTCAAGGGTAATGTGCATTTTAAAAAAAAATCATTATGTTAGATATGCAATATTGAGAATATGGAATAGTAGTAGCCGTGGCCTACTACTGTGCTGTAGCCTGTTTGAAACCCAGCTGCGCCAGCAGCAGACAAGCACATGGGCATGTGAAGCTCCAATGTGAACGTTGGTCCCTTGCGTTTGCACGTGAAGCTCCACTCGCATGAGAGAAGAGCACTTGAGCAGAGTGTGCTTGTGCTCACATGTGAAGAGCCACTTGCGTGAGTGGAGGCACTCATATGCAAAGTTCCATTTGCGCGAATGGAGCTTCACGCACAAGCACTCTGCTTGCATGAGTGGAGTTTTGCACGTGAGGACAGGTGCCCTCCACTCAAGTGCTGTCTGCTCATGCACAAAGCTGCATTCAAGCACCCCACCTTCTCACACACACCTGCCACTCACATGCCCTTTGGCGCCTGTCATTCACACCAATGGAGCTGTGCGCTTATATATGTGCTTGCCACTCACACGCCCACCTCCCACACCAGGCTGGACTGTCAAGGTGGAAATGTTGGGGACTGCTGGAATAGATAAAAACCTGAAAAAATCCTAGTGGATCTTAGCACAAGAAGCATTTTATAGATGAGAAATAATAGGCAAACACATATGTCTAATTTATTATGAGATATTAGAATTTGTCAATGTAAATATAAAATAAAATCAAGGAAAGAACTGGTGGCAGATGGATATAGTTGTCAATGGTTCTCATATTTATAATTATTAGAAAAATTATTAGAATTTTTTTTATAGATTTCAAATTGTAAGACTGAGTTTGAAACAGAATTGTGTACAAATGATAAACATGTAGTTGCTAAAATGTATGGACTATTAAAATTTTAAACAAAAGAAAAGTGAAAGAATACATGATAAAATGGGTTAAAATTTTGATTATAATATACTGATAGAACAATGGGAAAATATGTGGCTGAAGGACTGAAATTTACACTTTGTTCTAATCTTAAAGAGAATTTTTACAAAATGATGTATCCCACTAATATGTGTTACATAAAAATTGTCTAAAATGTATAATGGCACTTCAAATTTATTTTGAAAATATACAATTTAATCAGATATTTTTCTTTTGAGATTAATGGAAAAATTGGGAAAAAAGCTGTGGAATTTTTTAAATACATGGTAATTGTAGCAAAAATATTCTATCCACAAAGATGGAAAGATCTGGCATTACTCACAATGGAGGAGCGGTTGGTGAAGATTATGGAACTTGCTGAGAATTGATTTCTTTGATCAGAGAAAAGGCAATGTTCACATTTATTGCAGACTGAAAACCCCATATGAACATTTGCATGAAACAGAAAAAAATGAACTTTTTTGATAATGATTATACAGGATAGATTATAAACAGAAGACAGCCATGCTGTAGCCATAAAATAATAGGTAAAAATATAATTATAAAGTTACTTCTTTGAATATTTTCTGTGACTTTTTTTACTCTTTTTTATTTCTTTTTGTTATTTTCTTTGTCTTACTTTATATTAGTTTGTTTTAGTTTTTGTTTTCATTTTAAAAATATTTAACAAAAATTATATTAAAATGGATTCAAAATTTAGGAAGATGGAGCACATGGTTATTTTGCCTCATGTCCAGTTTGTTGGGCATGAAGCAACATAACCATCTACTGAGTTTTGTGTTAGTTTCCCTATTATATGACATGTGCATAAAATTCTTCAAAAAAGCATTAATATGTGGCTTACTAGCATTAATGTGTGGATCACTTTCCTATCTCAGTTCTAATAAGTGATGGCAATTCTGAACTGTTATCTGAAGCCAATGCAATGAATTCCTTTGAATCATGTTGGATTATTGGGGAACACCTGGACAAGTCCCTACAGATTTTTGGAATATTTTGCAAAATTGGTTTACCATTGTCTTCTTCCTAGGGCTGAAAAAAAAGCTACTAGTCCAAGGTCACCTAACTGGCTTTGTTCCTAAGATGAGTCTAGAATACATGGTCTCACAATTTCTAGACTAATGATTTAATCACTACAACAAACTAGCTCTCAATTTAATATCATTTAAGATTTATGTTATGTCCTGGGACTGCTCAATGACTCAGCAGGTTCAGGAGGCTGCAGAAGGCCCGGGCCATCCACGTGGTTGCCCGGGACCAGACAGGCTGTCTCCAGCTTTGTGCGCATGCGCAAGGCGGGAGACTAGCCTTGCATTGATTGGCTGACACTGTCCCTTGCAAGGGAGTATAAAAGGCCTTGGCGCCATTTTGTGTTCTGTTCTGTTCATGATCTCAATAAAGAGTTGTGTTTGTTACTCCTGCCTCGCCTCAATGTCTTTTTGGCTGAAACAGAACATTGGCGACGAAGGTGGGATCCGCTGCAAGCAGAACAACAGGAGAAGCTAGGCTGACTTACCAGAGAAGGCCTGAAGTGCTGGGAAGTTCGGCGTCTGGAGGAAGTGATTGCCTGCCAGTACGAAAACGCTGGAGGTGAGCTCGGCTTCGAGGGACCCTTCTCATTCCTTGCAGCGAGAGGCATCGAAGAGGTTACAGGCTGTAATGATGTCAAAGCTGGGCCGTCTGTCGGAATTTGACACTTCTCACCCTGAGCGCTGGAGTTCTTATGTGGCACGAGTGGAAAATTACTTGCAAGTAAATAAGATCCAGGAAGACGGCCTTAAAGCTGCTACATTGCTGTGTGTCTGTGGGCAAGAGACTTTTGACATTGCAGAGAATCTTGTAGCCCCAGCACCACTGGAGTCAATTGTGTATGCTGACTTAAAGAGGATGCTGCGAGAGCACTTCGAACCCAAGCTTTCGGTAATTGCGTGGAGGCATGTGTTTGAGCAGAGGGACCAGAGGCCTGGTGAGTCTGCTGCGGACTTTGTTGCTGCTTTAAGACAAGCAGCTAGACAGTGCGAGTTCAAGGATCTGGAAGAGAGGCTTCGGGATCACTTGGTTTGCAGACTGCGAAGTCGTGAGCTGCAACAGAAACTTTTTGCAAAAGTAGATGTCTCATTCCAAGATGCTTTGAGAGAAATTGCAGCTGAAGAAGCAGCGGGCGGCGCTGTGAAAGCGCCAGGAACCCTCCGGCGGTGGCCTCAATCCATCAAGATGTCGCTCGAGAGGTATCTGAAGCGGATCCAGAAGAGGAGGTGGACAGGCTTCAGCAGGCAGAAGAGAAGAGGCCTCAAGGGCGCAGAGAAAAAGCGACAGCATCCCCTCTGTGTTTTGGTTGTGGAGGATGCCACAAGCAAAATGATTGCCGGTTTCGCTCCACTACCTGCCGGGCATGTGGCAGGCAGGCCACATTGCATCCATCTGTTTGGGTCGCCAGAAGGAATGGTGTGCAGAAGAATTGCCTCTGAAAGGTACCAAGGTCCCCAGCCAACACAGGGTGGGCTTCTGCGCGTCCCATAGGGGCGTTTTCAAAATGGGTTCACAGGCCACTTAAAAAGAAGCTTCACATTGACGTGAGGTTGCAAGGGGTTCCCATGTCTATGGAGTTGGACACAGGGTCCGCTCTATTGATCATTTCCTTTGACACCTTCAATAAGGTCTGCAACAGAAGTGGCCTACGAGTTAAACTCAGGCCTTCAAGTTTAATCCTTACTGACTTCCAGAATTCCAGAGTCAGTGTGAAGGGGGAGGCCACGCTCAGGGTGCAGTGTAGGAATTTTGAGGGGCTGTTAGATGTGGTGGCAGTTGGGGGTGATCGTGCGAGCCTCATTAGGCTCGATTGGTTCGAGGCCCTTGGAATTCAAGTGACTGGATTTCACAATCTGCAAACATCAGGCCTTGCACAAGTGTGCAAGGAGTTTGCTGATGTGTTCAGTTCAGAGCTTGGCTCGTTCAAGGGGCCTCCCATTGCTTTACGTTTAGACCCAGCGATCACACCCATCAGGATCAAGCCCCGAAGGGTGCCCTTTGCTTTAAAAAACAAAATAGATGTAGAGCTGGACAAGCTGATCCAGCAGGCATTTTAGAGCCTGTGGACTCTAGTCCATGGGAAACACCTATAGTCACGCCACTGAAGGCCAATGGAGAAGTCTCAGACAACGGACCCCAATTCACATCTTCTGAGTTTCAGGGCTTCCTTCAAGCCAACATGATCCGGCATGCCACATCTGCGCTGTTTCATCCAGCTTCCAACGGACAAGCTGAGCGTATGGTGCATATAACCAAAGATGCGTTAAAGAGACTCACTCATGGAAACTGGCATCACAGGTTAGCTGACTTTCTTCTTTGTCACCGTACCACACCTTGCACTGCAACTGGAAAGAGCCCAGCTGAACTCCGCTGGGGTCACAGACTCATCACTAAGCTGGACAGGTTGCACCCCGACTGGGTGGCTTCACAGGTGTCACAACCGTGGGCACCTAGGAGACTACAGGTGGGCGATCCGGTCTGGGCAAGGAACTATGGACCTGGACATCTCTGGGTGACAGCAATGGTATGCAAGGTCTCTGGGCTGCTGTCATACGAAGTGGCCTTGGATGATGGTCATGTGATCAGACGTCACATTGACCAACTGCACTGGAGGCTTTCCAGCCACCCTTCCGCTCCTGGCTCTGCTCTGGGGGGGAGGAGGACCACAATTACGATTGTGGACCACAGTCTCCCGCGAAGGTGGACCTTCAAATGTTCCTGCACATGTTCCTAAAGGGGGTTTTGCCATGGAGGCGGCTCCTGACTCTGGCACAGGCACCGGGTCTATGGGACATTGCAGTCAATCGGCTACTCAGGCCACTCCAGCTGCTGGTCTTGGGCTCGAAGGACAGTATTCCCAAGAGGGGTCCATTGTGGATTTGGGGAACTCCACCCCACCACTGGACTTGGGGAACTCCACCCCACCAAGGAACTCTGGTTTGGGTTTAGCGGATCCAGCCAGTCAGCAGTTTGGAGGGTTGCCTAGGTCTCGGGGGCATCAAAGTCCTGGTTTGCCTAGCCCAACAGGTGAGATGGCACGCCAGGCACAAACACTGGCTCCAAGAAGGTCAGAGCGGGCCAAGGGTCCACCCAAATACCTAAAGGACTATGTGAGGTTCCTGTCATGTATTGGGGAGGCTTAATAGTTCTCTAGAACTCAGGACACACTCATAGAAGAATGTTCTATTGATAGCCTGCAACACTATGAGGTATTCTTGTAAATACAAGAAATGGAATGAAGGGGTCTGCCAGTGTGCAGGCATAACTGTGTTAGAAATAATATCAGGATAATGACACACATGTATGTGTAGGTTGCTCTAAAACTGTAAGTATTCACTTATTGTTTTATCCAAGAGGGGAGGGGTGTTATGTCCTGGGACTGCTGAATGACTCAGCAGGTTCAGGAGGCTGCAGAAGGCCCGGGCAATCCACGTGGTTGCCCGGGACCAGACAGTCTGTCTCCAGCTTTGTGCACATGCGCAAGGCAGGAGACTAGCCTTGCATTGATTGGCTGACGCTGTCCCTTGCAAGGGAGTATAAAAGGCCTTGGCGCCATTTTGTTTTCTGTTCTGTTCGTGATCTCAATAAAGAGTTGTGTTTGTTACTCCTGCCTCGCCTCGATGTCTTTTCGGCTGAAACAGAACAATATACATATTAATAAAAAGAATAAAAATGACTGATGATGTTCTGACTGGAATTATACTATAAAAGACAGTGGCTGTGTTCTGGGATATCTGTTTCAGTGAAGAGTTGAACTGTGTATCTGCATGCTTTTATATATATGTGTAACATGTTACAGCAATAGCACATAGACTTATATACTGCTCCACTATACAACACACTCTCAGCATTATACAGTATTGACATATTACACCCAACAGTCTGGGTTCTCACTTTACGGACATTGAAAGATGGTAGGCTGAGTCAACTTTGAGCTCCGTCAGAATCGAACTCCAGGCTGTGAGCAGAGTTTGCCTGCAAACCAGGGCTCCATGTCATATGGATTATTAACTTCAAATTACACTGTATAATATTTTCTAGGGTAAATTACCCAAATATGTGCCTGCTTTTCTCCTGTAGTATGCCTAAAATTGCCTCCTTGGTGCCTGGGATCAATTCTACCCAAGCAATGTAAAAGAGTGTGAACTTTTCCTCCTGAGTCAAATTCACTCAGGACTCTTATCTTAGTTAACAATAAAAAGTGGTATATATAACGTTCTCCTTCCTGATCTCTGATATGGCATTGACTTTTTTCCCTTGGAGTATTTCAATGTTTGTGCTAAGGAGTATTTTGAACTTTTATGTCTGCTATGATGACCATGGACCTGTTTTAATTGATTTGGGGGCCATATTTACCGCAATGCGTATATTGAATTTGGTAGGTACTGTACTGTTTTATTGCTTGCACATTGCCCTTCCTGGTTGAACAAATCCCACAACTGGTGCTTCCTAGAGCATAAATTACTTAAATGAAGAAACACATAAAACCTTTATTGAAAAAGTTATACCTCCATTCACCTAGAAGATCTTCCTAATTAAAGATTAGATTTCCCCTGTCCAGTCATATCTGATCTAAGGGGTGGTGCTGATCTTTGTTCCTAGCTGGGAGAGCCAGCATTATCCAAAGACACTTCCGTGGTCATATGGCCAGCATAACTATACATTGCGATGCACAGAACACTGTTACCTTCCCACCAAAGTGGTACCTATTCATCTACTTTCATTTGCATGCTTTTGAACTGCTAGGTTGTCAGGAGCTGAAGCAAGAATGGGAGCTCACTCCATCACCCCATCTATATTTTCTAGGTGAATGGAGATATAGCTTGAACTGTTTTGAATTGCCAACTTTCCAGTTAACCAGTACAGCATCTTAACTGCTAGGCCACTGCATCCCTCTTCAAAATTATAAGCCAATGTCAAATATTCCATTCCTGAAAAAGGTAGCCCTACAGTTCCAGATGCATTGGGATAAAACTGGCTTTATATACTCATTTTAATAGTGCAATGGGTTGTTTATCTGGAATATGGCACAGAAAGTGCTTTGGTCACCTCAATAGATGTTTTACACTGGAAATAAAATGGAGAGAATGTAAATCTTCAAGTTCTCTTTGGTCTTTTGGTGGCTTTCAGGATCACCGGTCATGTGAATTTCTGATTGTTTGGTGGAGGTGAGCCTTGGAAATTGTTTTGTAGTGGTTTTCTTTGTGCTAGAAGACTAATTATCTAGACTCCTATGCTGTTTAACTTTGTTTAATCCTCAATTCTGATAAACAGATGGATGGGGAAGAAAAAACTGAAATTAAATCCAGAGAAAATAAACGTGTAGTTAAAGCATGTAGTTAAATGAGTTCTGTTGTTGAGGGTGATGTTGTATTTTTTTTTTCTGTAAGTGGGCTTATTGTTTAGTTTTGAGTGCTAGTGATTGTAAGTCATGGAAGAAAGGTAATGTGTGTGTGTGTGTGTGTGTGTGTGTCTTTGTGTATCTTTAATCATAAATATCGTGGAGTCCCTGTTTAGTATGGGTGGACATTACATAAATACATATATAATATATCTAATATGAGATTAAGCTTGTTTTGGATTAAACTTTTTGTACTCCTCCTAAAAGAGCAGTTTTATAGTTTGACAATCTCCAGCCATCACAAGATTACAAAAGGTGATTGTGGCAAGGAATATATATGTACCACTGCAGCTAGTGTGTCAACTGCAATTTCTCCTGAAGTAATCAGTCTGAAAAATGATTATTTACATCTTTGTTGCCCCCCTCCTGCCTTGAACGTTTCAATGTGTTTTATGTGAAGATTCTTCTAAAACTGTTTAGAAATTGCAAAGTACCTAAGATGCTGGGGACCGGTGCAATGTCCAGAGATCATATGATATGTTTTGTGCCTTCTTCCTAATGTACAATCAACTCTAAATCAAAACTTCTAGCGATTCTATTCAGTCTAAAGGCATAAGAGATAGAGAAGTGGGGGGTTGGGTGGGAGAGAACACCAGTCTGCTAGATTGGATCTGATTCTTTACTCATATTATGGCAAAGAAACTTCATTTATCTGTAGTAGTGCCAAAAGACACAGCAAGTGACAGATGTAGCAGTTTGTAACAGTTTGGATAAGAAGTTTAGGACAAGCTTATTTCTCTATTATGAAATGACCTTTGGGATTGGCAAAGAATCAGCCTCTGATTTCCATGAGGAATATTAATTCTGAATAGGGTCTTGAAAATATCTTAGCTCAACTCAGAATCAGACTGTTGATTGAGTTACAACAATTCTCATTGGGGAATCATTTTGTTAATTCATTTCTCAGCACAAACAAAAAAAAATATGTGGGTTTTTTTTCTGTGCTGGGTATCAGATTTCATCTTTGTGATCCAGAGATTGATGAAGACGGAGAACAGGGAGGGGTCTGGCTATAGAGAAATTTTTATATACATTTTGTATAAGTGTTCCAAGCCCAATGCTGATTCTTGCCTAGTTATGAAATCCATTAGGTTGATTTTGAATCAGCCCATTACTTTCTCATATAGAGGTATTGAGATTTGACTTCTTTTCCAATAACCTTATAATTCAAATGGGAAAGTATGGGCTGATTGTCAAGGTTGAATTGCTAAGATGCTTGCTAACCTCTGTCACTACTCAGCTTGCCATAGAAACAGGGGGGAGGGAAAGCCTGGGAAAGAAACGGGAGTTTCAAGAAGCCGTCCATGAACTGTGAGACCCAAGGTCATCAAAAGCAGGTGTCTGATGGAGAAGTGGACTGTTCCCATAACAAACTGAAGGGATGTGATTGGGCAACGTGAACACTTGGTGGATGGGGGTTATGAAAAGCCATTGTTAACTAACCAGATTTTCATGCGGGAAAAGTAGAGTTGATTTTGCTTCTTCAGTGCCAGTATGTGTAGTCAATAAAGATTATCTCTTATGGCATCTCAAGACCATAGAGTTTCTTCAGTATTGAATTAGCCAGCCGGACAGTTGACACTAATTCAAAATCACCTAATGGACTTCATAATTAGGTTTCTTGGACAAAATGTAAATATGAAAAATACATTCAGCTGAAATTGTTTATCAACATGAAGTCTTATGAAGGACAGGAAGTAGCTTGTGATAATCTTTGAACATATGTGTTTCAAAATAATAAGTCCTATGTAAACTTAAAAATTAATATATTCAAATCGGAAACTAGTTAGACCCATTGATTTGAATAAATGTATTTTAATAATGGCAAAGCATGGGACTCAATCTGCCAAGTATGTGAGGAGTTTTATATACTATTTATATAATATGTAATATCCTATTTTATATAGGATATATATATATATATATATATATATATATATATATATATATATATATATATATATATATATATTATATCCAAACCTAATCCAAAAAGAAACCCCCACTAAAATCCAAGACAGGGAACAAGAAAACGGCAAAGCCCTCCTCCATACATAAAAGGCACCACAGACAGAATCAGCAAGATCCTCCACAAACACAACATCAAGACAGCATTCTGCACAAACCGAAAAATATCCACCATCCTAAGAAACCCCAAAGACAAAATTGAGTTAGAAAATCAAGGAGTATATGAAATCCCATGCACCGCCTGCCCCACCACATACATCGGACAAACCAACAGAAGAATAAGTGCACGCATTGAAGAACACAAGAACTCAGTCAGAAAAGAGGAACCAATGCCAACACCTTAAAGCCACAGGACATAAAATTGACTTTAAAAATACCAGAACTATCACCAAAACTGAACACCTTAACAACAGAATAATCAGAGAAGCCATCGAGATAGAGAAACGCCAACACAGCATGAATAAACGGGATGATACCTCCCGCCTACCAGCCATTTGGAAACCCGCCCTTATTGACAAACGAGTCCCTAACACAAAGAATGACACTAGACACACACTCACGAAAACCACACAGGATGTCACCACCACACATCCACGCAAAAAGCAAACCCAAACCCACACCGATGATGAGGCACGACCACAAACCAGAAACCAGACCACAGCTGCATCATTAGCCATTTTAAACCCCTCCAATCCATACATGAAGCAAACTGACACCCACCTTGAAGATATGGCATGACCATGAACGCGAAGCCAAACAACAGCAACGCAGCTCTCCATCTCAAATCCCCCTGCAACTCAGACTAATCCGAGCACAACAAAGCCCCCACCCAAACAGAACACACCCCCATCCAATCAGAGCACAGCCAACCCCCCAACCAATCAGAGCACCGCCAAGCCCCTAACCAATCAGAACACACCTCCACCCAATCAGAACACAGCCAAGCTCCCACCCAATCAGTTCATACCCCCACTGGCAGTTAAAAGGAAGAAACAGCTGCGATCACACATTGCTCCTAGAAGCACGAGGCCGAAGACGCCAGCCTGAAGATGACGAATGAGACTTCGTCAAAACGTCGCCAAGACACTTCCAATTTTACGCGGGAGAAAACCCGAATTACCAAAGACCTACATACAAACACCCGTGAAAACCTCAGAAAACATATATATATATTGTGATTTTATATAGTGATGTTTTTACCTCTGCTTGGCACTCAGAGCCAAATTCATGAGATGGCAGCTATGCAAATTGAATAAATTAATAAATTTATAAATTATATAAACATATTAAATAAATAAATATATGATTAAAAGATAGCTAAAAAGAAAAAGAAACACAAAGGATAAAAAGAATAAAAATTGAGAGTATATGTTTTAAATTACATTTGCTTTGAAAGGGACTAGGCCATGCCATTAATATAGCTCATTAAAGCTGCTACATCATCTTTGAACTTTGAATCTTTGAATAATACAAATATATTGTTTACTGTAGCAAATTGAAAATAAATTCTACACCATAAAGTCTTCTAATGAATCACTGAGTTGAAATCCCAAATAATTTTCAATGAGCTTTAAAATACCTTTAGGAGAAAAGTAGGCCTGCAGCTTAAAATGTATAAATTTTAAATAATACTGATGAAATTCCCTTACCATTAAATGAAATAGATATACACCATTTTTCAAAAGTTGTTAATGGTCTTATTGATGAGACCTAGATATTTTACAAAGGAATGATTGAACTTGACTCATTCGAAACCAAGGTGGTACTTGTCACTATTTCTTTTACAAAATATATTCAACAGTAACAGAGTTTCCATCAATAATTAAATCACTAATTCTACAAAATCGTTTATCTTTCCTTTCCTTATATTGAACAAATTTATCCTCATGCTTAGAAAAAAGAATGGAAAGAATGGAAAAAAGAATAAAAAGAAAATGAGAAAGGTCAGAAGGCAACAGAAACCTTTTCCAGATGTCTCAAATAAGTTTCAAATATGGATTTGAGATAACAGATATTTACAAAATTTGATGGAATCAAAATCAAATACTTAGGTATAGTTAGAAAAGCAGTCCAAGAAAATAACTTTAGTTTTATGTGTTGCATCCTTCAGCTCACAAGTTTAAGATTAGTTCATTGACTTTTGAAGAAACTAACACAGAAATTGTATGTTCTTGTTTTTCATCTCAACCATTTCTCTACATCAGGAAAAATGCAATTGTTCTCTTGAGATAATACAAAGCTATGGATTTTTTTGCAGTTGACAAAGAATATATATTTTTGGGACAAATACTGAAGTTATAGATCTCAGCAAGAGTACAATTTGACCTGTGACCTACAATACACACAGACTTGAACATCGAACTTTCATACATCCCTGAACTTTGGAAATAGCCTTTATTTGAAAATACTATCCCTACCTGCCAGGGAGATGTTTCTTTTTTGTAGGTTTCAAATTATCTAAACAGTTATATATTCTCCCTTGGAATTTTTAACTAAAATATTTCTTTAAATGTAAATATGATAGATTGATCTTTTCTACTGATAATATAGGAATGTATTATATGTGCTCAGGACTGTATAATAATAAAATTAGTATATGTGAGCTGCAAAAATCCACTTTTGTAGAATCTACTGGAAGCATTTATTGGGAATATATTACATACATATCCAACATGTTGTTTTCTTTTGGATAAGCAATGTTTTGTAGAGCATATAAGCCAAAGAAATAAGAAACAAGTAAGAAAAAAGAAACACAGCTAAACCTAATTTACAGCAACACCATATTTATATCTCTGCATATCTCTTTATGCATACAAACTACCTTGACTCCTATTACATCTATTCATAGCTTCAAGCACTGTCTTTATTCTTGAGATTTCTCATCTCTCATCAATTTTTTCAATTATCCATACATAACTTTCTCAAGCTTCTTCTTCCTCTCTACTCATCCATTCTTCCTTCATATATTTTTTTCATGATTCGGTTCTCATCTCTTTGTGAACAAATAACCTCTACATATTTCCTCCATAGACTCTCTTTTATATTAAATCCACATTAATTCAGCATTCATTCATTCTTGGCTATATCTCTTCCTCTTCCTCCAGTTCTTAAGCATTCAACTTCTAAAATTCTCTTGACATATCCAGTCTCTCCTCTACAGACATTTTTGCTTCATGTCCATTGCTCACTAAGCCAGACACTATCCACTACCCTTGTGTCTGAATTTCTATGTGTTAAAATTCCTCTATCCATTCCCCCAATTTTAATAAACATTCTGGCAAGAAACAGAATATTGTACAATTGTTTACAATAGGTAAAACTTTTAGGTAAAACTTTCTATGGTTTATTCTATTTTTTTAATCTAACACACTATCCTAATCTTTGATTGATGAATTTTTAAAATATAATGCTCGGTGCTTCAAATGATCTATATAACATTTGTTGCAAATCATTTAATTTTCAGCCAGTAATATGGCAATGTCTGCATACAAAATACATAAACATTCACATTCTTTAACTAGCATACCTTGAACATCACCATGGGCATTCCTTATACCAGGGGTAGGCAATCTTGGCTCTTTTATAACTCGTGGACTTCAACTCCCAGAATTCCTGAGCCAGCATGGCTCAGCTTGGAAACCTCTCCCTTTCCCCTCAGCATGGCTGGCTCAGGAATTCTGGGAGTTGAAGTCCATGAGTCATAAAAGAGCCAAGGTTGCCTACCCCTGCTTATACATTTATCTCTAAATATATTAAACAATCAAGGGGACATCATAGATTTGTCTCTTCGTTCACTTTTGAGACATTTGATAAGTACCCCATGTATTCTTATATGTCTTTACTACCATTGTAGACTATTCTTAATCATATTTAGTAATGAGCCTTAAGTTCCATTTTCATGCAAAACATTCCATAATATAACCCTAATCATATGGTCTTAACCATAGCTTCCACCTGCTCTTTTAGAGGAACTGTAAGTCCAAGAGAACCTTCAAGTTGCCAGCACTTCTGATTGATGTCCATCTTGCTCCTAGTTGAATAGTACAATTCAAACCAACCCAACTAGGAATAAAGATGGACATTCACATCCACTTAATTTGGTCAATTTCTCCCTATCTAGACCCACACAGCCTCCAGACACTGGGCAGACTTCGAAGGCTTCACTTGGCTGGCCTGAATTTGAGAAGTGTAATTTGGTTACCATATACAATATCTTTTTCTCACTTTTGCAGCAATCATTTTCTCATAATATTCTTCTCATTCGTAGCCTCTTTTAGTTCATCGGTCCAGCAAACATCCTTCTTTTATACTTCCTATTAGTGGAATTCTATACATTTCTGTGGCACTTTGTAATATTTTTTTCATTCTGCTCGAAGCAGCTTCTACTGCCATTTCCTGACTTCTTATTTTTGTGTTCACTCTATTTTTTTCTTCCTCATCCATTCTTCTTCATTCCAGGATCAGAGAATGGCCTAATCATACTTCTAATCTCTTTTGTTCTTTTTCTACCCTTCATTTTTCCCATGAAACATATTCACTGTAAATTTCCCCAAAACCTTTAGATGGTTTTTCGTTATCATGAATTAATGCAGTTTATATAGTGTTGGTAACATGCACTTATCATCAACCTACATATTCCCATCAAAGTTGTGTGTGTGTGTGTGTGTGTGTGTATGTGTAGAGATAGAGAGATGATAGAGATAGAGATAGATGAGAGATGATAGAGAGATAGAGAGAGATTATATATATAATCAGAACACACCGCCACCCAATCAGAACACAGCCAAGCTCCCATCCAATCAGTTCATACCTCCACTGGCAGTTAAAAGGAAGAAACAGCTGCGATCACACATTGCTCCTAGAAGCACGAAGCCAAAGACACCAGCCTGAAGATGACGAATGGGACTTCGTCGAAACGTTGCCAAGACACTTTCAATTTTACACGGGAGAAAACCCAAATTACCAAAGACCTACATATATATATATATATATATAAATAAGTTTAAATATTGGAATCCCAGGTGTGGACATTTAAAGTCAATTAAATAAAATGATAAACTCTGGGGTGTTAGAAAAAAGGCTTCTTTGGGACAACTGAGAATCTCCATAGAAATTTTGAGAGTGGGCATCAGAATTTCATTTTAATGTGCACCATTGTGTACACAGAAAAGTGACAGTAAAGGTTATCTTATCTTAAATTATGGCTTCATCATTGCTAATGGCTGCTACTGGGCTGAAGTCACATAATCTTCATTTTCAATGTTCCCAATCTGTCTTACAATCCCTCCCTCCCTCCTTCACCCAACAGCAGTCATTTACTTGCCTACTGGAAAAAGAAAGGAAGGAAAGGGTGGACTCCCCATGCATCCTTCCCAGCCCATACCTAACCCCTCACAAGCTATCCCAACCTGTGATAACCTCATGCCAAGCATAGTCAATTAGAAGTTGGCAGGTAATCAGAAGTCCTCCTGCTTCTACTGTTTTTTTGCCCAACCATGGTCATTTTGTTTCTCTGTTTAGTAATGAAGTATATCTGAAACAATAATCCAACAGGATATGGGTTGTTTACTATTTTCTGAGCTTTATATTTACCCTCCACCATGTTTCTCTGAAAATAAGATGCAACAAGAAAATAAGTCCTAGCATGATTTTTAAGCGTGTGCCACGGTCCCTGTGTTCTTGGCCTGCTAAATTTCACTTTGCTAAATCAGACAGAACTTCAGCACACAGTGTACACCAGGCTGAAGAGGAGCCCTCCCAAAAGCCAATCACCAAACCAGGCGGAGCCCTCCAATAAGCCAAAAAACAACGGACTGTGCTCCCTTCTTTCAGAGTGGGGCATGTTCTGCAGCTGAGAAAGTAAACGAGCCAAATTTTTGCAATGCAGCAAATCCACAGCGTTGAGATGCCATGCATGGCAATTGAAACTCACCTGTCTGCTGCCTCAAAGCCATGTTTCCAGACCCTCCACAAGAAAACAGTCCCAGAAAAGAAAAAAAGCAACGAGAAAGAAAGCCTACCACTTGTGGATGGAAATAGGTAGGCGAGGAAGTGGTAGTCGAAAGAAGGGGATGGGCTTAGGATTGCATACTGGAAAGGCGGGGAGAGAACTGAATCACTGAGGCTTTGAGGCAGAAGTGGAAAGAAGCATGGGGAGCTTGGGCCATGCTGAAGGAAAAGGGGAGCGATCCCTGAATTTTGCCCACTAATATTCTAGTCAAGGGACAGTGTAAAAGCTGAAACCACATTCACTGGTCACCTTGGATTAAATGGCTTTGGTGCGGTAACAGTATATTCTTCCTCATTTGTACCATGCAAAACTCTGTAGTTCCTGTGCCCCTCTGCCTCTGCCTGCTGCCGATGCCACCACCACAGGGCAAGGTGATGCAGGTGGTGGGGTGGGAGTGGTGCCATGCCATGGCCCCTGCACGCTTGGCCCCTACCTTCCAACCTGGTCCTCCAGAAAGCCTGCTGCCCCCCGCCCCCCTTCCCCTCCTGCGCCACTGTCTCTGCCTCTGCCTGCTGCTTGGAGGGCAAAAAAAATAAGACATCCCCTGAAAATAAGCCCTAATGGGTCTTTTGGACCCAAAATAAATATAAGATCTAGGCCTTTTTTTTGGAGAAACACAGTACTTCCTTGGATGTATTCACCAACTCCACTTCATGTTATCAACTACATTCAGATCTATTACAACCCTCCCTCACAGATATACAACCAATTTATTTATTTTCTGCTTAAGTTCATTTGTTAATTCATGCTCCATCCTATTTACTTCTTTTTCATTCCTAGCCACATTTTCTCTGTTATCACCAGATGGCTTGTGGTTGTCAATCTCCTCATCCATAATGACTTTGGTCAATCAAGGCATTCGCACCTTTTTATTTAGTCTTTCAGTAATAAAGAGAAGATACAGACTAGATTAGCAGCCTGTCATATGGTGCCCCTGATAATGGGAGTGAACATGGTTTGAAACTAAAATGACACTGAAATTACCTGGCAAATCTTTGGAGTTCTTGCTGTTGTTCTTGCTACTGCTACTCTTACCTACTGCTTCCTGCTATTAGCAGATACCACTAGTTCATCCTTGAAGCCCTTTGACAGACAACAAAATCCATCAATTTCTCTAAGAGCATGTAGCTGGTTCTACTAGCAGCTATTTGGACATATATACACAGATACTGATGCACGCATGCACACATATTCCTATCAGCTATGATCTTTAATAACAGAAGGAATTGTACTAAAGGTTTTCAATGGGCACATCCTTTTGAATTACTGTTGCCCAATTTGGAATGTACACATACTTTGTCTCTTCAACCTTTTGCATCTCATAAAAAGAAAAACAGGAACATTTTCCTTCTCAGCAACAGCCAGACGTTTATTCATTACTCCTTTGTTTAAAATACCAATTAGATCTTTTTTTCCCTCTTGACAACCTTTATGAAATATGTTAATCAATTTGTTTATAATATGACTCACTCTTGTGTCTGCTTTAAATGTTTTTCTCCTCATTGCTAGAAATTAAGTCCTGCTAGATACTGTATTCTTGTACTGAATTTAAAAAAAATGGAGACTTTACCACTAGAATCCTGACTGGAGCCCCTGTATGCTTGTTAGGACAGAATGTCTCATCTATGCTCAGTTTTGTGGAAGGAGGGTTTTGTGGATTTTTGGTTTATTTTAATGAATAATGCCAGAAAAACTTTATGGCAGATGATAATGATAAACCCTCATTAGTCTTAAACTTAGAGACTGGGGATCTGGGAAGTTTGAAGTCTGTGTGATGCTAAAGGATATCATAAAACATTAGCAGTGATCCTATCTCCTCAAAAATTGATCTCTCACACCCTTTAGTGGGCTATGTCTGCCCTTTGTAATAGATTCCTCTCTGGGATTTAGATGGCCCTAGCCTGTTGGCTTGGTAGAATGGTTTAGAATACCATGCTATGTAATTCTGTAATTCTAATTCTGTTGCATGCTATGTCTTATTTTTATCTCATTGATCTCTTTTTTTAAATTTTAATTCTATGTTAGCTACTCAAAGTCCCAATTGAGAACTGGGAGGCCATACAAAGCAACTAACTAAATACATACCTACATATACACATATATTTCCTTTAGAGGCAAACAACCTGAACATATAGCTCTTCAATGTTAAAGAAAGGCAATCCATTCTGATTGGTCAAGAGCTGCAAAAATCAGGACAACCTACTAGTGTTTTCTAGTTATCTCTTTGCTGCAATCCTGTGCTCATTTTGGAGAACTGCAGCCGATGCTTGCTGTGTCTCCCCTTTTCCTGAAAAGTCATGAAGAAATCAACCAGGAGTAATCATTAAGGAATCTATGAAGTCTTTGGCTTTCCAGCTAGCAGACAATGGTTCACTCAAGAGAAGTAATGGTGAAGAAGACAGTAGCAGCAGTGACAGCTTTTGCCTCATTCACTCTCTATTTCCTTCCATGCTATACTTCTTCTGTGACTCCTGTTGGGGCTCTGTCATTGGTTACCAACCTGACCAGCAAAAATCAGGATGTCCATTAAACATAATAACTAATAGATAAAAAAAAAATTGCTTACTTTTTGCTGCCTATAGGTCTTGGTGCTCTCTGAGCTTGGTTGTTTTCTTGCAGACATTTCATTATTCAATTAAATAACATTATTGCTAGAATGGAGAGGTGTTTCCTCTCTGTTTATAGACAGTGACTTTCCTTGTCAGTAAGATCATTCTTGGTGGTTCTTTGATTATGCTATTGTTTACTGAGTTTGGTAGTTTTTTTCTATTGCTTAGGGTTAATTTGCGTATTATGATTGCTGTTCAGGAGATATTGTGCTCTTTTAGCTTTTTAATTGTCTCTTTTTAATGGTATATAGATGTTGTTTATGTCTATGTGCCTGTTGATGGCTGATTTGTCTAAGTTCCAAGCTTCCAGGAATTTTCTAGCATTTTTGGACTTAGCTTTGTCTAGGATGGTCACTGTTTCCAAGATGAAACTATGGTGAAATCTGTCTATGTGTTGTGCAACTAAGGAGTTTTTGTCATAACTTCTGACTGCTAGTTAGTGTTCATGATGTGCTCTGCTAGTCTTCTGTCTGTTTGTCCTACATAATGCCTGTTACAGTCTTTACAAGATATATTATAGGTGACTCCTATTTTTCCTTCTGGGCTACTGGGCCTTTTGGTTTACTTAAGATATTTTGAAGGGCTTTAGTTGGTTTGTGTGCTACAGCGATGCCATGTGGTTGTAATAGTCGGTTGGTTTTTGAGATGTTTTTGATGTATGACAATATTATCCTTTTCACAGCTTGTATTGGTTGTGCTATAGTAGGTTGAGAGGTCAGGCATTTTTGATAAAGTTGTGTGGGTATCCATTTTTCAGAAGATGCTGTGTAGATGATTTGTTTCTTTTTCTGATGTTTAGGTTGTTGCAGTGTGTGCAGTTTGTTCCCATTAGAGTATTAGGGTTCAGAAAACCTAGAGGGCACTAGCTTAGAAAAGGGTGACACTGGAATAGTGAAATGTCTTTTTCTCTGTGCTTACAAGCTGTCCATAATCATGTTTGGCTTCATAGCTTTTATGTATAGAACATTTAATAGGGGAAATACAAATATATAAGAAATGATATATAAGAAAATAACGAGTTGGTATTGTATATACTTTTTAGAAGTTAGCTCCATGAGGTCAATATAACTCATTGATATATTGGAAAACATTTATAGGAATGTAATCTGAAATTTATAAATCATTTGATTCCAATTAAATTGGTGAGGAAAAAATAGTTTGTGACTTTAAATCTTGAAACAAGTAAAAAAATGTTGTTTGTTCCATTTCTGTTTGGGTTATTGTTTCTCTACATACAGTGCTTTGTGGACAGTCATCCTGCAAGATGTCATTTCTAGCCATGATAGAATAGTGAAAGATCAAAGATCAAACCAACATTTTTTATCTTTTGGTGCTATAGAAGAATGCTTTCTTGAGCATTTATTTTGTCCATACATCCTGATCTTTCAACCCTTTCTTAGTAGAAAATTCTTGGGTTCTCCATGCCCCTCCTGATATAAACAGCTCTTGAGGTATTTACTTTAGCAACATACAGTCAACATTGACTGCAAGCTATAGAATGCTTGCTCAGACTGCAAAACAGGAAACAATTTAGGGATTTGTTTTGTTTTGTTTTGACTGTAAGGTCAGAGGTCTTTTATTTAGAAAGGTCCTAGCCAAACAAGCAATCTTAACTGAGTGGAAAGAAATCTTATGGTCTCTGTTGATGAAATCTATTCTTTTTAACTTTTTATTTTTTAAGTAGATGAAATCCACATGATTCAAGGACCTTTCAGATATTCAGATATTTTGGAATATATACCAAATCTACCAAAAATATGTGCTGTGAAGCCACTTCTGCTTTAGGCAGAGCAGAGTGCTCCACAAACTCCATTTTGTTTTAGGAACAAAATCACTATGCTTCTACTGCCAGATGTTGACAATACACGTCCAAACTTTCACACCATGGCTATGGATTGAACAAGCCTTATTCATGATGGATTAGTACTGTAGGTCTGTGCTAATTACCCCATGAAACATTTTACTCACTAAACAAAATACTCTTCTACCTTGGCTTCGGACTGGAAAGCCGTTGCCACTATTGAAATATTTGCTTCAAAGCTGTATCACTGACTAGTTTTAGTTGGTCTTTTTAAGTGTATAGGACCATGGTGGTGAACCTATGGCAAGTGTGCCACAGGCGGTACATAGAGCTGTCCCTGTGGGGAAAGCGTGCCATTGCCACAGACAGAGGGATGCAGGGCCAGGCTCCTCCCCTCCCCCTCTCCACGCATGTGGAGTCCAGGAACAGCTGTGAGAGCTGGGCAGGGTGAGGGAACCTATAAAAGGAGCAGTTTTGGTGGGAGAGTGAGTGAGCGGCCTTTGGAAGCGACCAGTGGTGGGTTTCAAATCATTTAACAAACAGTTCTCTGCCTCGCCTTCCCTCCATCTTGGTCGGGCTGGGCTGCTTGGGGGGTCAGCTGGGGTGGGGGCAGGAGGGTGGGGGTCATGAGTTCCCAGCTGGCGGAAGGCTAGGAGGTCTGGCTAGGGGGGGCAGGAGGGCCTGGACGCCTCCACAAAGGAAAGCCGCTCCCCGCCGGCTGAGCTTCTCATCCACACTGTGATCCCATAGGATTGCATAGAAGGGGCACCGGGGAGGGGGTTGGAGGGGTGGCCAGCAGGGGGGAATCAGAGCTGCCATCTCCCTTCTGCAGTGCAGCCCCATCAGTGTGGGCGGAGACAGCCCTGGGACAGCCGGAAAGGAGCCCTCACCTGGTGCGGGCCCTGTCTACACAGTGGTTCTGATGGGGGCGGCTGCTGCTGCTCCTCCTGCTGCTCCGAGTCCCTTGACTGGCCAACCACACAGGGAAACATGCATGTGCGAGGCGGGAGAATAGCCTGCATCGATTGGCTGTGCATTCCCTTGCAAGGGAATATAAGAAGGAGTGGCCAGGGTGGCCAGTAGCTTGATTCCTGCTTATGTTTCTGTTCTGTTCAATCTCTCTCTATGTCTGTTCAAGTGATTGTATTAAAATAAAGAACCTTCTCATTGTGCACCTGCCTCGCCTTGATGTCTCAATTCGGCGAACAGAACATTGGCAACGAAGGTGGGATGCGCCGCATCAGAAGGCTACTATGATACTGCTAGGCCGACTCACCAGAAGGCCTGAGCGATGAGAAGTCGGCGTCCGGTGGAAGCGACTGCCTGCCAGCATGAAGACGCTGGAGGTGAGCTCGGCTTCAAAAGGACCCCTTCTCACTCCTTGCGGAGAAGTTTGGCGTCCTGTGGAAGCAGTTGCCTGCCAGCATGACGACGCTGGAGGTGAGCTCGGCTTCAAGGGACCCCTTCTCACGCCTTGAAGTAGAAGAATTGAGGAGAAGCCACCGCTTGCCAGTACGAATATGCTGGAAGTGGGCTCGCCTGCGTGGGACCCCTTCCCCGAGAAGCGCAGCGTCCAGGAGAAGCAACCGCCTGCCAGTACACATACGCCGGCTGAGCCTCTCATCCACACTGGAGGTGGGCTTTCGGCTTCGTGGGACCCCTTCTCCGACCCCTTCTCCGAGAAGCACGGTGTCCTGGAAAAGCAGCCGCCTGCCAGTACGCAAATGCTGGAGGTGGGCTTGGCTTCGTGGGACTCCTTCCCCTTCCTTTCTCCTTCCTTGCGGCGAGAGACGTCTACGAGGCTATCGGTCACAGCGATGTCCAAGCTGGGCCATCTTGTCAAGTCCGACACTTCGCGACCAGCAGCAGTCCCCGTCCATCAAGAAGTTGTGCGAGAGGCCTCCGGAGGAGAATCCGAGGACAGACTTCAACCGTTGGCGGCGAGAAGACTGCAAGAGCGCAGAGGACAGATGCCTGCATCCTGTCGGTGTTTCGGCTGTGGAGGTCACCACAGGAGAGCCGACTGCCGTTTTCATTCTGCTGTTGCCGGGCCTGCTGGGGTCACCAGAAATGGCGGTCCCCTAATGTGTTGCCTCTGAAAGGTACCAAGGGCCCCAGCCAACACAGGGTGTGGTTCTGCACATCCCGTAGGGGGGTGTAAAACAGGGGTTCACTGGCCCCTTAAGAAACAACTGCGCATGGTTGTTGAGTTACAGGGAGTTCCCCTGGCCAGGGAGCTGGACACAGGGTCCGCTCTTCCTATTATTGCTGCAGACACCTTTAATACAGGTTGTCCCAGGAGTGGTTCATGAGTCCAGCTCAGGCCCTCCACTCTTATCCTTCCTGACCGTCAGGATTCACGAGTCAGTGAGAAGGGGGAGGCCATGCATAGAGTACAGCGTAAGGAATTTGATGACTGCCATGCCACGGCCTATACTGACCACAAGCCTTTGCTGGGGTTGTTACTACTAACAAACAATCCCCACACACAAGCCTTTGCTGGGGTTGTTACTACCCACAAACAACCCCCACACATCATATCTCCTAGAATGCTGAGATGCTCTATTTTCTTAGCAGCTTATGATTACACCCTGGTTCACAAACCAGGTACTGAGATGGGCCATGCTGATGGCCTAAGCAGGTTACCTCTTAAACAAATAGAGGCAGACCCTGCTCCTGCTGTACACATTCTGTCTATTCAGGACTTACCTGAATCTCCCCTCAAAGCTAGGGATGTGGCTGCTGAAACTGCCACTGATCACATGCTTGCACGCATGCTGACATGTGTGTTGTCAGGATGGCCTGACATGTGTCCTGGTACGGATTTCCAAAGCTTCTGGCGTAGGAAGCATGAATTGTCCACATTCAAAGGGTGTATCCTGTGGGGCAACAGAGTAGTCATCCCAGCCTCATTCAGGACTAGAGTCTTGCTCTCTCTTCATGAGGGACTTCCGGGAATAGTGAGAATGAAGGCGCTTGCACGCAGCCATCTGTGGTGGCCTGGACTCGATAAGGACATCGAGGCCCAGGTGCATGGGTGTCAAGTGTGCCAGCAATCACGGCCAGAAATGCCCCAGGCCCCTGTACATCGGTGGGAGGAGACACTCACTCCATGGTCACGCGTCCATATAGACTATGCTGGGCCCTTTCAGGGGCAATTCTTTCTCCTCCTTTGGATAGCCATTCCAAGTGGCTAGAGGTCATTCCTGTGTCCTCCACTACTACTGCTAGGACCATCCAGGTGCTCAGAGGAATCTTCGCTTCCCATGGCCTTCCTGATGTTTTAGTATCAGACAATGGTCCACAATTTACCTCTTCTGAGTTTCAGGCATTCCTCCAAGCCAACATGATCCGGCATGCCACATCTGCTCCTTTTCATCCTGCCAACAACGGTCAGGCTGAATGCATGGTGTGCCCTACATAGGACGCATTAAAGAGAATAACTCAAGGACCTTGGCATCACAGGTTAGCTGATTTTCTCCTTACACACCGCACCACACCATGCACAGCTACTGGAAAGAGCCCAGCTGAACTCCTCTGGGGTCGCAGACTTATTACGAAGCTGGACAGGCTGCACCCAGACCGGGTGGCTTCACAGGTGTCATGGCTGCAGGCACCTTGAGGACTCCAAGTGGTTTCATCAATAAAGGGGTTACGTTTTAACACTTGGGTGTATGTATCATATTACTGTGAAGGCAACCCATCTCCTTATTGTACCAAAGAGAATGTCTATTCTGTACATGTGTTAGTCACTGTAAATAGTCACATCATTGAAGGCATGGGGAAAACAATGGTTTCAGTATTACAAAATGTATGATTCCAACTTAGACTGTAGTATTGTGTACCTACCATTGCTAAGGCTACAGATGCTAAACCATGCCTGGAATCCTCATGTAGGAAATTTCTGCAAATTTTGTACATTCTCCTCATGCTCCTATGTTCAGGATGTGAAAGCGATTGTGACACATTCTATTCATAGTGCATTCATTCAATGGGAGGAATCCAAGTCCTTTTCCATCTTGTGGCTCATTTCGACGCCACATCGACCAGTTGCGCTGGAGGCTTCCAGGGCATGGTTCCTCCCCTGGCTCCGCTCTCAGGGGGGAGGGGGACCCCAATTATGATTGTGGGCCACAGTCTCTCCAAGAGGGCGTTTCTTCAAATGCTCCAGATGGGGGTCTTGCCACGGAGGGCTCCTGACCCTGGCAGAGGTCCCTGGCTAGGGACAGCTCCAGATGGGGGGGGGGTCTTGCCATGGACGGCTCCTGACTCGGGCAGAGGTCCCTGGCTAGGGACAAATGGCCATAACGCGGCTACTCAGGATATCCCTGCTGCTGGCCTTGGGCTCAAGGGACAGTGCTCCCAAGAGGAGTCCTGAGGAAATACGGGGAATTCCACCCCACCGAGGGACTCGGGGAACTTCACCCCTCCAAGGAACTCTGGCTTGGGTTAACGGATCCAGCCAGTCAGCAGTCAGGGGGAACCCCTTGGACGACAAAGTCCTGGACTTTTGGACGACAAAGTCCTGGTTTGTCTTGGTGCAAGCTGAGAGCAGGCACTCCAGGTACCTACTCCAGTGTAATATCTACCTCTACACCTCTATATTACAACTATACCTGGACCAATCTGGTTCCACGCAGATGTGGGCGAGGTAGTGGTCCTCCTAAGAAATTGGACTATGTAAGGTCTCTGTTGTATACACAGGAGTTTTAATAACCCTCGCCTTGAGAAAACAAATATGTATAGTGTTGAAGTGTTACGATTGTAATAAAGTGAAACTTCGGGATATAACCAGGAACTGGGGGTTGTAAAAGTAAAGGCTGTATGTATAAAGGGCAACCGGCCTGCTATGATATTGTTGTGTATATAGTGTTAAACAATGTGTTATGTATTGTTTAATCCAAGAGGGGAGGGGTGTTATGTACTGGGCCTTGCTGAGTCATTCACACACAGGGAAGCAGGAGGCAGCGGCAGTGATCCCTGCATTGCCAAGCCCGGCCAGCAGCAGATCTGGAAGTGAAGCTGTGCCACTCATACTTGTGCTGGTGGAGGCAGCGGCAGGGGAAGGTGAGCTATGGCGCATGCCCACCCCTCCCTGCTGCCACCCCACATCGTCCCGCATGCACAGCACACGGCAGACATGGCCCCGGGAGGCCGAAAGGGAGCCCGGCCCATCCACCCGACAGCTCTGATGGGGGCGGCTTCTGCTGCTGCTCCAACTGGTCAACCATGCAGGGAAGCAGGAGGGGCAGCTGGTGTGTGAGATCCACTGCCTTGTCAGGTTAACGAGCAGCCGAGGCAGCTCCAGACCCCTGGCTGCCTCTCCACCTCCTCCTGCTTCCCTGCATGGTTGACCGGTCGGAGCACCAGCAGAAGCCACCCCTGTCAGAGCCGTTGAGTGGATGGGCCCAGGCTGGGTAAGGGCTTCCTTCTGGCTGTCCCGGGGCCATCTTCACCAGTGCAGATGGGGCTCCATGGCCAGTTCACCATTATGCAGGCAGCCAGCATGTTGTGGCTGCTGACAGACACCGCCGCCCCCCATGCGCTTGCTGGCCTCTGTGTGCGGGGGCCGATGGTGTCAGGCAGCAGATCCAGAAGCGAAGCTGTGCCGCCCATCCTCACACTGGTGGGGGCGGTGGCGGCAGGGGAAGGGCAGGATCTGGCATGCACCACTCTTTGCCGCTGCCACCCCACATCGTCCCACATGCACCTCCAGGTTTTTCTCCTTTACATTTTCTCCTTTAAATAAATCCTCAGGTATTTATGCTAGAGTTATATAAATAAGAGGTACTCCAAAAGCTTCTCTATATAAACATTGCAAACTGAATTTATTTCACATTTTCTACCTGTTTCTTAGAAATAATTTGCCATACAGGAATAGTGTTATAATATAATATACAGTATACTGTAAAAAGGTCCTCACTTTAGCCCATTTGTTGATACTGACTTGTAATACCATACAGGAGTTTCAAGCAGAGGTTTCTGTAATATAGTCTACAAATGCTTAGGACTGAAGGCAAAAATCTGTACTATAGTATTGAGTATTTACACATTGGACAGATACACCTGCCCTGCTTTACCACTTCCAGCAACTCAGCATATATTATTTATTTGTTAGGTAATTTGATTAGTCTGGAGAATTTTTCAGGATGCTATCATTTGACTAAAAATCTATCACATGAGAGGGCTTGTAGCTGCAGTTTTTATATGTATCTTTGTCACTTATTTGCCTCAATTTTGTATTTTTATCATCAGTTGACTCATAGAGTCATTTTCCATCTGGTTTTTCATAGCTGAAAATTATGAAATAATAGCTTTTTTTATTAACCTCTGCAACTTCTTTTTTGTAGTAGAGTGGAAACATATAAAATATTTGACGGGAGAGAAATGCATATTCTCAATCAATAACTAAAATCTCATGTTACACAAAAGAGAACAAGCTTTTTTATATTATAAACAGTGTGTTCCTTGTCTTTATAGTAGTTTTTGGTTTTCAGAGATACATGAGTACAAAGAAGGTACAGCATGACCACGCTCAGGCACAAAAGAAGAAAGATATGACAGTGAATGCCGGGACACAAAGCAGATCAGTCCATAGAGTAGTTCATGTTTCAGTTGTGCTTCTGGTGGAAGAGAAGTTCCCTGAGGATGGGGTCCAGCACAAGTCCGAAAGCTTGGAAGACCAAACTGAGCCGTGGTGACTGACTCAGACCGGATCCTCCAATGTTATCCTGGGACATGTATATTTGCTTTCATTTGTGAATTGCGCTTCTGTCTTGACTGTGGGGTCCTTGGTGCCCTCTAAGCTTGGAGTTATTTTGCAACTCCTTTAAGCAAGAGTTGTCCCCATGTGTCATCTAAGGCAAAATCTATTCTAAAAAATCATAGTCCTCTGAATCAGCCTTTAAATCTGTATCAAAAGATGCTGCCATTCCACCACTATCCCCAAAATTATTTGCGTTTATGTAGCTGTGTTAAATATATTGTTTAGGAAAACAGAAAAGCTGGTGTGAAGTAAAAGCATAATTGCGTCATACAAATGTATGGTTTACATAAACAGCTCAGTTTTGCATCCTCAATTACTGTTCTTCATACAAAGTTTCCTGAACACTATGCCATTTTAAAAATCCAAGTGGATAAAAACCAATGTATTATTAATTTATTGGCTCATTATTGGAATACACCTGCTGCTCTTTAATACTGAAGAAAACTCAGACAAGGTTACATCAATGACCAAGGCACACAATAACATCTTACTTTAAAAAATTCTAGGATGAACTGTGGTGTCTGTTAAATATGGAATTTTAAAATGTGCATAGTCAGTCTATGAAGTTGTTAACACAAAATGTATTGATTTATCATTTCACTTCATTGCATGGGATGATAACCAGATACGATTTCAACCAGTTTGTATCCCATAGATTTCAGATAAAGAATAGACTATTTGACACCAGTGATGGTTGGCCCAGATGATTTCTCAGCAGCCTAAATATAAGCTAAATTTGTCTAAAATATCCATGGTTCCTAATTCGAGGTAGTCCTTGAGTTACAACTGAGTTACAACAGTTCATTTAATGACCATCCAAAATTACTACAGCACTGAAAACATTTACTTATGACTGTTTTCACATTTATGACTGTTGCAGCATCCCCATGTCATATGATCAAAATTCAGATACTTGACAACTAACTCATGATTATAATGGTTGCATGTGATCCCCTTTTGAGGTCTTCTAACAGGCAAAGTTGATGGGGAAGCCAGGTTCATTTAACAACAGTGTTACTAACTTAACAACTACAGTGATTCACTTAACAACTGTGTCAAAAAAGGTCATAAAATGGGCAAAACTCACTTAACAAATGTCTCATTCAACCACAGAAATTTTGGGCTCAATTGTGGTCATAAATTGAGGATTACCTGTATATTCATATAATTCTACAAATGAATTGTGCAGAAACTTTTGTCTAATTGCTGCACTAGTGGCAATTTTGACTATATCAGTTTTCTGGAATACTAATATATTAAGGGACCAGTTGTAAGAATATTCTATCTAATGATCACATTAGGCTTGTTAATAAGGGACACCCTTTACTCAAGCACTATTGAATAGAATGGACATTCTCCAGGGGCATCTATTTGAGGGATTAAAAAAAGTTAAAATGGCAGCTTTAATCAAAAGGTTGTCCCTTCTTCTTGACTTTTTTGATCCCTTTTCCACTGCAAGTGGACATGAAGTAATTACTGAGTAATTTATGCTGAGCAGTTGCATATGTGTCTCCAAATGGTGGAACATTTCAGTATAAAAGAGGTTGGAAGCTATCAGTAACTAAAAGTAAAACATACCTACTATAGGGTGATGAAAGCATTAGCATCAGTGTATATATAAATCAAAAATATGGTGTTAAAAAGTCATTTTTAGGAGACCAATTCTATAAGACTATTCCATTGACATTATAATGGCTCAGAAGTCAAAGGAAGTACAGGAGACATTAATCCATTATGTTATCAATAGAAGTATACAAAATGCTACAATTGGCAGTGCTCAATAGAAATTGAGAAGTCTCTTTATGCAAGTGTGAGATATGCTCATTGACATGTAAGGGTTACTTCTAGAAATGGCATTGTGCCAATGTCAATGTCCCTTTATGTCTTTGGCAAGAAGAATTTATGAAAGACTAATAAAATTGCATGTGTGGTAGTTGTCAAGCTTTCTGGCTACTTCTCAACTTCTTCTTTTTTAATTATTGGTGATTGAGTCCTGGAAACACTTAGAAATCCACTTAGAAATTGCTGCACTGTGTCTTCATAGGGAACCGAAATGTGCATCTCAGTTGAGCTTAGTTATTTCTGTACACAAGAAACATAGGAGTGAAACTGAGAGACACAAACCACTGTAGGCTATTCAACAGCAGCAGAATTTAATGCTTTAATTGAATTTCATGGAGAAGAGGATAAAAGATAAAGCATTTAGATTAGTTTGTTTTTTATTTGCTACCTCTGCTAATCTCAAGATTCCCATGTGATTGTTTGGCAGTTAAACAATCCTCAAGGAATCATACACATTCACCTTCAAATTTTACATAATCAATTAAGGAGTGAAGAAGCTCATCACAGAATGGAAATTTTATAGAGTTCTAAAACTCTGTGGCAGAATGTTTGATATTCTTGATATTCTTGAATGATACAAAAGAGCTTTCCCAGATAATTTCATTGTATAAATAGTCTCAATGCATATTTTGTCTCAATGCATGTTTTTTAATCTCCATTTTCTCTTTCAAAGTTAGCATTTTTATTTTCTGTGTTTTTAGATTATTTTTCATTTTTTTCCCCTTTGGAAAAGAAGTAACTACTGTATTTACAAAATATTCTCCCATAGCGAATTCCCATAAGACTTTGCATTGTCATTCTAAAGGCATTTAAAGGGAGGCATTGTTCTTTAGTGAGCACTATAGGTTGAACCTAAGTGGAGCACTGTCTTGTCAATGAGGTAAAATGTCTTAGCTAGCAGTATCTGGCTTTTTATATGTCTGAGTTTTTAAATTACAGCCATCTGCCAAACTGTGTATCAAGTCAAATTCTTAGTTTGGACAGTGGAAACTAGCAGGAACAAGTGGTACATCATTTGAATCAGTTATAGTTAAGTTAGCTCTGGAAGTGAAGAACTAATCAAAGTTGGCCCTCTAAACAAACTGCCAAATATGGAAATAATATGATTACTACCTTGGATTTTAAAATGCTAGGGCAAGAAAAACAAGGCAGGAATTCTGAGGACTCTCAAAATTATCTTTTGAAATAGATAAAAAATTGATCTACTTTACTGGAAGGAGAGATTGCCTGCTCTAAATATCATATGTCATATATCAATGTATATGGAACAGAGTCCCCTCCATCTCTCAATAAGTCTGAGTGGATGTGATTTTTGCCTAAGACGCCATTAAAGTCAGAATTTATAATTAACATTTGGAAGGAACTTATTCTTAGCTGCTGTGCTGCATTTACAGAATGATCATCTTCACTTGGCCTAAATTCCAAACATGAAAGTGTTCGTAAGTAACCTTTCTGTTGAAAATGTGAATCAGCAGTAATAAGACAAATGTGTACAAATAAAAGCGGAAGGAATTCGTACTCAAACTTTATTATAATGAAATTCGCAGCTGGAGGTGGGGTAAAATACTTTTATTTGGAATGTCTATATCATCTATGTTTATATCTCCATATTCAGGAAAGAGCTTGATAAAGGCATTGCCTATTATGAGATTTGGATTTTCTTTTTTTTCCTAAGTGTGTAATAATGTACAGCTAATTCTTCAGAAGGTGGAGCCAAAAGATATAATGTGGTTGGAGCTTCAAAGTCAAAGGCAGTTGTTGACTTCAAATAAAGTCTATTCAGGGGAGAGAAGTACCAATTTTATATTAGAAAATTAATTGGTAAACAAACTTTTTGTTGAGTTGAAGAAAGGAAAGTCATACCTGGGAGAAAGAAAATTATAAGAAAATGGTCCAACTGAGCTGGAATGATTCAATAGGTGAATCCCATATTCAGCATATACATTCATGTGTCATTTTATTTCCAGCTAATTTCCATGATTGAGTGGACAGTGATTCAGTACAAATAAATGGTTTCATTACATAATTTGCCTTGTTTAGCTGAAAAAAAAACTTTAAAAAGCAGTTATTATTCTGAGCAGCAAAAATCTAAATGGCTACTAGAGGGCAGCACAGAAATAAAGGAATCTGCTGTTTCGATATACCAACCATTTGGAGTTTTGCAATCCAGATGTAATAGTCCCAATAGAGGTCCATTACCAGTACATCCTAGTTAGTACCTTTTCCCATCATATTCTACAGCTTTATGCAAAAGTCAAAATGTATGTCAAAATGTATGTCTTAATGATTCCTTAAATCAGTGTTTCCTCAAACTTTTCAATTTTAAGATATGTGGACATCAGCTCCCAGAATTGTCAAGTCAGTATCTGGCTGTAAAATTCTCAGAGTTTGATCTGCTTATGTTAACATTTTTAAATTTGAGAAACACGGCCTTAAATGAACAGAAGTTGATGCAACTTTTACATCGTATTCAAATTTTCATTGCCATTTTTGTGCAAATCTGAATGCATCTTTATTATTTATGTGCAGTTATTTACAGATTCAAAATTAGAAAACAGTGCATATAGAAACATGCATATTGGACAACATTTCAATGGATTCTTGCTGCATTTTCTTTTCTTTGAATCATTAGGGCTACTATACAATTCTTCAGCTGAACAAATATTCTGATCCTCCTAACTTCTTAGGTTGTGATTGTTGTTCTGTCTACTTTTACTGTTATCTTGATATATATATATATATATATATATATATATATATATATATATAAAACAGGTCTTTATCTTGGTCTCTTAGAAGAAGACAGACAAATATCAAAAACAGAACACCCCACAAACTATTAAAGTTCTAAATTTGTTAGCATTGTAACATTATTAAGGTTTATTGGGGTTTATTGGTTTCCAATTGCTGAAATAAGTGACTTCACAATGCATCTAAATCAGAAATAGAGATTTGAAAGAATTAAGAAATGTATCAAATATTTTTGAAGATGTTAAAAGAATGCCTGTTTTGTAAGAAGGTCTGGAGTAGATCCACATGCAAATGGACATATTTTGTCCTTCTGTATGAGAAAAGGAAGAGCTCAAAAGAGAATGCCAGTTTTCATATTAAGTCTATGTCCATCAAAACTTTTGATTCTTTTTTTGCAATATGTTGCTTTTGATTTCCATAAAACTTCCATTGCTTACTACATTTGTTCCTGAAGGCCAGACAGCCAAATCAAAAAACTGTTATAACTTTAACACCATTACTTGTTGATTTTCATAGAACTGATACTATCCCATGATATTTATCCCATTTTCTTTTGCAAAGGAACCACTATTTCTAGCACCAAGACAATCCTACATGACTTTAGAAGCAGCAACAATAAGTGCTCATTATACAGAACCCTAGGATATTGTGGTAAGCATCGTGGAACTATATAATTGCTCTTGAGTGCTCATTTCCATTGAATCAGCAGTGACTCTCCATCTCTAGCAAAGAGACAGTATTGATTTTCAGTCTCTGTAAGAGTCAAGAAAATGAAGAAACTAATGCTTGCAAACCTATAGTTACTGTGGTCCATTATTTTATTCCTGTTCTTGATATATAGATACTGAGGAAAACACCAACCAAAGAAGACATCTACATAAAAATTGGAAGATTGTCTATCTTTTCAATCTAGAAGTTATCTGATTTGAACAGGTACTTCAAGGTTAATATAAGAACATTTCAGATTAAATTACTTCTTTATAATCAGTTCAGTTCCTTTAAATCAGGTGTGAACAAGAAAGGAAACGTTAATCTCTTTTAATAAGAATGAGTATTGCTGCCATGTACTATGTATTCAGTTTTGAGAAGATAATAGCAATGGCTCATATCTTTCAGTCCTGCTGGCTGGGGAATTCTGGGAGTTGAATTGCTGGTGTTGAGAAACATTGCCCTACAGGAATACTAAATGCCTTAACTGATGCTTTCTGAATCTCTGATCAAATCTTACCAGGCTTTGTGTAAATATAGATTTGGTGTCCTTTTGAAAGAGTGCTAAATCATGCTGATTGGGGAATTCTGAGAGTTGAAGTCCACACATCTTAAAGTTGCAGAGTTGTGAAACACTGTCTTTAGTGTAAGGCTTGTTCTTCAGCCAGGTCTTCTGAATTGTATCAATTATTTTAACTGATATTTCCCTCGTTAACAGGGTTTGTTTAATTTAAATTTGCAATCTTTTTTTCTTGTTTTGCTGCCTTCAGTACTCCAAGTAAGGAAAAATAAATTAAGCTGGCTTTCATTAATGGAGTTTTTAACCAACCTGTTAGCTCTTTTAACTATAATTAATAACAGTGGAAGATATACTATCAGCATCTGAACTAGAGGGTAAGTGAAATCACAGAAATCCCAATTCTATTTGTGCACTGACATCATAACAATCTTTCTTTCTCTCTTTCCTTAAACATGTATACACACCTAAGGCATGTGAAGTATTCTCTGCTTCAGAAAGGCACTCAAAACATAGCTTACTTCAGCAAGTCCTACATGCTATGAGCATAATTTCCCAGACACTCTTCACTTTTAGGTGAAAATGTTCTTGTAACTCCATTGTATTTTGGTTATATTTATATCTTTGGTGTCACAGATCTTTCAGTTCAAAGCACTATTGTATGGCTGATGTGCTTTATTAGCCATCATAGATCTAGTTTGGTGCATTGTTAATGTGCTGGCTAAAAAACTAGGAAACAGCTTTTGGTCTGTCTTAGTCATGGAGGCTTGCTGTGTAACTTAGCCACTCTCTCTGAGCCCAACCCACCTCACAAGGTTCTTATTGTGGGGAAAACCAAAGGTGCAGGAGAGTATAACATATGTTCACAACCTTGAGATGACCAAATACAAAGATGGAATAAAACTCTAATCACCAACATCTTGCTTTAAGCAAAGTGAAATATAGCAGCAACTCCATTCTTCTGCTTAAAATCAAGGAAACATTTCTCTTTATTAAAGTGCTTGAATCAGACTTTTGTGGAAATAAGGACTCCTTTTAGCATTCAGCACATTCCTGATATTTACATAGCAGTGCAATGCAAAACATTTACACCTGGTGCTTATTAGAGCACCTTTGGGAGAATGAAGCATCTCCCTTTGAAACATTAAAGCAGCCTGTTCTTTGTGAAACTCTCTTGGATTCTTCAGGATAGGTTTCCTGGTTTCCTCTGTGGATATGTGAGTATCCTTTCCTTTGCTGAAGTCCCAGTTGGTAGTACATGCACATGCAGGCAAATAGGGATAGCTTTCAAAGCAGCAGATGCTAGTTCAAAACAGAAAAAAAAGGATGCTTTGAAACTGGAAAGCTTAATGTATACAAGTCCAACAATTATTAAAGTTTGTAGTTCTCAAAAGTTCAGGAGAAAAGTTTTATATAGTAGATGAAAGGATATTGTTATGAACTTTTAGGTGAAAATGTTCTTGTAACTCCATTGTATTTTGGTTATATTTATATCTTTGGTGAATTATATTTCAACTGTGTCCCTTTCTATTAGTTTGAGATTGCATATTTCTTCTAAAAAAGTGTAATATACATGTTCCTGAAATATGATTCCAAAAACTTGGCTGAGAGAAAAAGTTTGTTTTATATTCCAATCAAATTACCACATCGCCATTTTGAGCACTGAATTTATACAGTCTGGGTATTCATGCCTTTACAATAAGATTCATTAATCAGTAAAAGAAATTAATTCCCAGTAGCATCACTTTAGTCTGCATATAGGTGAATGGGGGTTGATGATGATATTTTTGGATGAAATCAGAAATTGTAGGGAATTGATAGGGTTTTTAATGTTCGATCTCATCCTTGAAAGCAAGTTATGTGTATGAATTCTAAAGCAATGGTAGCTGATTTTTGCAACGTTCTGAAGGTGGGCTGTGATTGGAGAACAGCGTTTTGTGAAAAAAGCCACACCAAATGAAATACACGAGTGGGTCCTCTTTACTGGCACACGGGGAAAATCTCTTCAAATTGCATAAACGGAGGCATTAAGTCATGGGCACCGCATCTATGTTAAACTGAGAATCTCGCACTGGTCCAAGTCTTTGCATAACAGCTGTGTGCGCTTGGGGGGAGGGAAGGCAGAGAGAAAGAGAGGTAAAATTAGGGAATAACAACGATTCCTTGAATCCCCTTCAGAATCCGGGAGGATCCGGCTTTTCCCTTTTTCCTCGGGAGCGGGTGTGTGTGTGTGTGTGTGTGTGTGTGTGTGTGTGAGAGAGAGAGAGAGAGAGAGAGAGAGGCAGTTTGAATGACAGTCAGAAATCTGATCCTGTTAAAGACGCGGTTAGCCAATGGGCTACAGAGATCCCTCGGTTTAGACTAGAGGCCCCTGGAGGAGAAGCAGAGGAAAAACCACTGACGGTTAGCGTCCTGTCAGTGGCGCTTTTCGCTTGAAAGGAGAAGTGCTGGGAGAAATAATTAATATTCTTATTACATTTGTAGGGACTTTTTGTTTTGGTGCGCGTGTAGGCGCGCGCGCATCCGATCGTCTTTGCTGTACTTTCAGGTGGGTTTTTAACAGCAACTTTGTTGTCTGTTGTTCCGGCGATTACGTGGTTGTGGTTTGCAAGGAGATGGTAGCTCTGCCTTCTCTTTCTCGCTCTCTTTTTTTCTCCCGTTAGGTAGAACGCGAGTTGTGTCGTGCGCCATTACTAGTTCTGCACACGTTTACGAATGGGATCGCTCCAGGGACCAAAGCGGGCATGCCAGCTTGGCTCGCGATTTGATTTCTTTTTTTTCTTTTTTTTCGAAGTCCTTTCCATCCTCTTGCTATCCTCTCCGGCTCTTTCTTGTAACCCAGAGGAAGGCAGCAGAGAAGGAGGGATGCGTGTGTTTTTATGAATGGCACTCTTGGAGGATCATTAGATATGCAAATTCAGGCAGTTCATTCATGACTTAAAAAAAAATAAATCTAAAAGCCATCTTGTGTTCTCGGTTTTTTAAAGGCTCTTTGAACGCTGCATCTGGAGGAACTCTTTTAAATCCAATGTCCAGAAAATAATAATAAAAATACTGCGCTAAAGTCATCAGAATGGATGGATTTTATGACCAGCAAGTGCCTTACATGGTCACCAATGTGAGTGATCCGTCCTAAGTTGTTGGGTCTCTTGGTGGGAGGGTGCAATTTGGAATTAAAAGGGGAGAAGGCAAAAGCTTTTATGGGGAAAATTGTTCTGGATTTTTTTATTTTATTTTTAGACGGAAGTGAAGGGAGGAAAATTTATACTTTGTAATGAGATGTACATTTAGTTCAATAAATTTCCATTTTTTTCCACATACCATTTCGGTTTGAGGAAAAACAAAAGCACTTTTCCCCTCATTATTATAATAAAATCATAATTGTTGCAGTTTTAGAAGTTTTTAGTCATCGTTGTCATCTTAAGTAAAGAGAAGTCCCCTAAAAAGAAAAAAAAGTTTTTCTTCTTTTAAAGGACTTTGACAAATAAAAAGTTAAAAATCAAAGTATAATATCATTTTCCCAACCAGCATCAATCAAAAGTTGGCTTTTAAAAAATACTCTTTATAGGTGTTAGAACTTTATGTTGCCAAAATTAATACTTACACCTACAGCTCTGCCCGTTTATATAGGTGTCTATATGGACATATGTTTTGAGTAGGTGGATTGAACCATAAATATTCCTTTGCCTCATTTTAATAATTCTAGTTTGAAATTAATGATAAGATCAGTAGGAAAGCTTTAAGCTTTCTCTATAGCCTTAACATTTAAAATCTATTGCTAATATTGCTTGATATCTAACTTCTTCCCCCTTTTCCTTTTAAAATAACCATTCTATTCTATTTGTAGAATCTCTGTGGGAGAAATTGTAATGAGCGACCAGCAAATGTCAGGAAAAGAAAATTCATTAACAGAGATCTGGCTCATGACTCAGAAGGTGAGGATATGTGTTACGCAAGGAGGGGGAAAATAAATGTTACTGGTTCCCCCTCTTATATCTACATACCCTGTAATATGCTTTTTAAATGTTGATGTCTGCGCATTTCTCTCCTTTTCTCTCATTCTCCTCCCTCATGCATCTTCCTGGAGTTTTGTCTACATCTATTTATAGAAATGAGACAAGAAAACCAAATCTCATGATGTGACACAAACTGACAAAAGCAATTCACTGCTAGGCTGATGTACCTTCAATGACTCACCCTCTGTTTTAGGTATTGCCACATTGCAGGGATGTAAGTAAGCCCATACATCTGGAGGTGAAAATTTGGCAAGGATTGGTAGATAGTAAAAAGGTGCACACAATTTACTCACCTGTAGGCCTCTGCACACTCTCTTCCCATTATCATTTCCTTTGGGAGTGCCTACCATTGTGTTTCAGACACATATACTGAAGTTTTGCTTTAACCACTAGAGTCAAAATAGGACAAGATTTAGATACTTTTTCTATCCCTACCCTTTGGTTTGTAACTTCTATAGTAACCAACTATGAACCACTCAGAAGAAAATGGCTCATTACACTTTTTAACATCATACCTTGTGGGTAACACTTGATAAGTTTGTGGAAAGGCTGTTTCAGGGAAACAACTGTTTCTGCAACAGTGCTGCCTTGATAGCTTGTTGCTTGAAACAGCAACCTCATTGCTTACTGGGTGCAAAATAGTCCCAACTTGCTTCTCTCAAACTCTAAGCAAAGCACCAATGTCCTGCATTGGACTGGGTTCAGACTAGAAAAATTCACTCCTGTCCACCTGCATTATAAGGCTATGCTATCCAACTTGGATTAGTAGCTTTATAAAGACTTCCCAGAGCATGATCTGTAATAATTTTGAAAGCCCATGCACCCTTCTAAAAATGCTGTATAAAAAAACTTCTGCTAATGTGGACATAATGATTACTTAAATAGCACAAAACAAAATCAAGAGCTTCATGGAATTCATGCATTTGTCCTGGAGAGAACTGATTCAGGTTTGCATTCTGGTTATGTTTAGGATTTATTAACTAAATACATTAACTAGCAAATTCCTCCTCTCCAAAGTAATTTAAGTAAAAACCTTACTTTGCAGTGGCAACTTATCTGGATTTTATTTCTATCATTTTATAATATTTTATACCAAACCTATGGGCAAAACTGCATTTCATTGTTGAGTACTCCTTTAAAAAATATTAGGTTATAACCTGAAGTAGTTATTTTGGAGTAAGCCCCACTGAAATCAATAGAATTGTCTCTGAGTGGGTATGCATAAAGAAGTTCAAGGGATTTGTCTTTAGGTAGTCTTGGTCATTCAGAAATCAAGTCAATTGATTTTTATGGGTTTTACTCTCAGGGTGCCTAGTAAAGTCTGTTGATACATGTAAATTATTATTACTGGAGTTGATTATGATGAAGATTTTACCACATATATTTTATGCAGAATAAATATTTGCATCTATAGAAAATTAGACAAAATATAATAAATTACAAAGATCTTTACTTAATTTAATATTATTTGAACATTACAGAGCTGCTGACCCTTTTTTAAATCTCTTATTCTTTTCCTAGAATTGTTTCAAGATCTAAGCCAATTGCAGGAAACATGGCTTGCAGAAGGTAAGGAGGGAAAAATATTTTCTCCCCAAAATAAAGAAGGAAAGGAAAGGAAAAAAAAAAAAGCACTCTGGAAGAAAAAGGGAGGGGGGGAAGGGAGGGGGGGCGGGAAAGTCCTGAACTTGCTGTCTTAATGTTCAGCCCAATTAATTGAGCTCTAAAAGAGCCACCTCATGTGTCATGCATACATTAGAGCCTCTGATGAGTTTGTCTTTGGGGACTCTGGGGCTGCTCTATCCAATGTCATCACAAATTACCAGGAGAAATTGCTTCCAGCCCACAATCACATCTGCTTTTGGCAAGAACTAATGCACCAAGACTTCACGTTCCAAGCCTCTGTTCAGATTTTAATTGCAATTGATCAGGTTTATATTATTGTACCTCAGGAGACTGCCTACAGCCAGAACTGGGCTCGCTCTTTCCTTCAGAGCAGAGCATACAATTGTTTGGTGTTCTGGAGGAAGTACTTTTCTGATGGCAGAATATAGTTTCTCTGAGTTCATCAGGACGGGATGCTTCAAGATTTAAGTGCAAGTGTCTTCTTCCCTGCTTGCTCGCAACACCGAACGTTAGGTGTGTATTGGCTACTTAAGAAATGATGGATTTCTATTAGTATTTCAAATTTATAGGTATTTATTTTGCAAGGCATTTAAAAGGAGAAACTTTATTTTTTTTCCTTTTCCTTCCTTTCTGACCCCCTTGTATTTCTTTAACTCTGAAGTAGTTTATTTTAACAGTTGACAAATTATAAGAAAATAGTTTTAATGCTGGAGTTAAATTACAGTGGATTTTGATTTGAGTAGGATGAGATGCTGAGGGAAGTTTTGCAAAAGCATAGAAAGTTGATCCTAACTGAGGTATATTTTCTAACTAAAAAGTTGATGCTCATGTCATGTTTGGGTTTTTTCCAGCATGAAGATAACTCAATTCAAATTCTGTTTTTTAAAAATATATAATTGAGAAACAAAGTTTAATTAAATCTCATTCAGAATTAGATGATATGCTTTCTATTTATGTGTGCTCTTGCTTGTTTATACATTTTAGTATTCATTGGGGTTTAAATTTTTTTTTAAAACTCTTACTGAATGTGTATTGTTTATTGAATCAACATTCTATTTCTTTTGAAAAGGAAAGGGATAATTTGATGTAGTTGCCTAACAGAGAAAAGAGAACTATTGTAATAGTATATACAGATTGCCTACCTTTTTTGACACCACCCTATATAATTTGCCAAATAATATGTAATTCTCATAAATTTAACTTTTTTTGCCATGCTTTTATGTGTAGTATCTAGCAAGTACATATTAGGTATCATGATGTAATAGGTGGTAAACCTCAATATTAATATTAAAGGTCTTAGCTAAAATTCAAGAATAGCTATGTAAAGTAACTCTAGTAAAGATCTATACATATGCTGAACTTTCAGCTCATCCTGATAACTTGGAAGACCATCAAAGCACTAAGCATTCAATATTGCTGATTTCATTCAGTGAGTTTTAGTTTTGATGCATGTTCTAATTTGGTAAATTTTGATTAAATGCAGTTTTTTAATGTGTAATCAGATATTTGTTTAAAATGTTTCTGAAAAGGAAGAATGAACAAAAATAGATTTTATATCATTTGCTAATCATGTTTCTGTGTGTGTATGCATGCACAAACACACAAACAAAAGGAAATAAAGAATTTGGGCTATAGTCCTATACTCAGAAATAAGTTTCACTGACAGCAATAGGACACTCTTCTGAATTAGCATGCAGAGAATGCTTTGTGCTATTATCAGTTAAACAGATGAAAAATTGAAATCATACTTTAGAGACTTATGCTGTTTAAACTAAAGCATTCTATCAACATATCTTAGTAATGTGTCCAGTGACCAGCAGTGTAGTTTAGAACTTGGTTGAATCAAACCATAAACATCAAAACTAACTGAGTTCATGTGAAATGTAATAGTTGAGGGAAAGTTTTGTAACCTAAGACTACAAATCATACTCATGACTTCATAATTATGTTTTGCACTTTCCAAGAAGGAGAAAAAAAATTGAGATGCTCTGTAAGTAGTAAGTATCCATACAAGATTAATTATAAAATTGGTCTTGAAAGTCAGTCTAGTTTGCTTACTCCTTGATTACATTTTGTCCATTTATGTTCACATGATTGCTTATAAAGTTATAGCTCTGTGAAATAGTTAGCTTTCATAATGCTTTGTAGTCCTTAATATGACTTTAACTTTCTTAATTCTGCCACTCCTTTTAAAAAAAAAATGTAATAGAGTAGCATCTGACTGTATTACTATGGATTATCACTTTTTAATTATCAGAGGATTCTGTCCTCTTTTCCCCTTCTATCCCCATTTTAGAGAAATAATTTTTAGGTAGGAAAAAATGAGAACATGAAAAAGGGGGGGAAAAGATAGTTGAGGTATTTCAACTGCTTATTTATCAGTATCCCTATTTTTCTGGGGAAGATGTTGCTTAAAATGAATAATCAAACAGTCTATTCTCTTTTCACAAAAGTGACATTGGAAACAATGGTATTTACATATGTATTGAAGATGGAAAAATAATTCTGTGGTGAATAGAATCAGATTTGGTTACTGTAATGTGGTGTGCTGTAATTTGGTTGCTGTAATGTGTGTGCCAGATCTAGGATGTCAGATTCAAAAATGGTTTGCATCCAGTGGCACAAGAACCTAGCAGAATGCTTGACCAAACTTTCTTTCTTGTTTTCTGTGTGAGATACAGACTTAAACACTTGTTTTTCCTTCAGTGGAAACTGCTGCTGCTGCTGCTGGTAGTGTGTTGAGGCTTAAAACAAAATTAACCATTGGGATCTGAGCATTTGGAAAAAAAAAAAAATTGAACGGCTGTTAATAATTTCCTAATTTAGTAAAGCATTACTATCATCTAACAACCCTGAGTTATTCAGGTGCCAGTACTTCCTTTGTGCATACATATAAAAGTTTATTCAAAATCAATGGGACTTTCAGCTAAACCTGTTAATTCCTGTGCATGCAATGTCATGGTGATGCCATTTTGGCCCAGCAGATGATGGGACTCCCCTATTGAATTTGTAGATATTGCATTAAATTGCTCTTGACAAATAGAAGTTAACAACTGACTTCAAATAATCAGCTCAAATATGAACTTAATGTATTTTTCATTATCGGAAGCTCCTGCTGTTTATTCTGTAACAAAAAAGGGAAAGAAAAGACTGGTGGTGCTGAAAGCCTGCTGTGTTATGATGGAAACAGTTTGTGGTTTGAAAGAAAAATAAGCTGAAAAATAAGAATGTTTTAAGTTTGTATTCAAAACATTAAAAATGATGGATAAACAAGTGTAATGTAAATGTTATAGGAAGTAAAACTGTTATATTAGTATTGATTTAACAAAATGTCATCTAGAAAGAATGATCTGTTAATCAAAAGAAAGGTAATTTTTTTTTTAAAAGTCCCTTTTCTTTTTTGGGTGATACAAGAAATGATTTCTTAAAAATATATTGGTGCCAGTGAAAGTAATGGCCAGATTTTGTGAATGAACTTTGTGAAAATTTCATGTTCTTAGCACAGTTTACCTGTTGTGTCTATTCTGGCTTTATTTTATCCTTTCAAATGAAATGTAATTGCCCCTTTTTTATTTTGATCAAGAGAGAAAATGATATTGAAGTGCCGTAAATCAGGATGTTAGTTTTTTTAATTCCCTTATCCTCATCTTCACAATCAAGAGAGTTATAAGAACTGTTCATGTTTTATACAGTGTTTAAATATGCCCTTAAAATAAAGAACTAAAATGTAAATTTTTCAGTACGAAGAATTAATGAGAAATAAAAAGTTGGTACAGTAAAAGTCCCCGAGGTATTTGGGGGAAAAAAGTTCCAGGGTTATCCCTAACACATAATAACTTGAAGGCATCTGTAAGATGAAACCTTCTAAAGGAGTGTGGATGGGAGATCTGTGTATGTCTTAAAGACACCAAAGATATATAAAGTTAGGCTTTTGGAAGACGTATTCATGATATCTTTACATGCACGTAGATCCTAAGAATTTTTTTTTTGCTCATTATAAAATAGTGTAAAAACTTTATATAATCAAAGAAGTAATAATCTGTCTCATAGATCTACTTTCTACGGCTGCAATGTTAAGATCAGGCTGTACTGACAAAACTGTTTTGGATCTGAGATTTTATTAGCCACTTTTGTATCTCAAAGCTCTTAAAAGTATTTGGACAGAAAGTGTAGATTTTGGAAAGAGTATGCTTTTTAATAACTTAAAAGGCAAAGTGTTATATCCTTATTGTATGATTCACTTTAGATAATTAATTGGAAGAAGCACCATTTCTTTAATTTATTTATATTTTAGCTGGTAAATAATTTCTTGTGTATAGAACGGTGAGAAATGTACTTGTTCTTAATTTGTGTAGCTCTTTTTTTTTCTTTTCAAAGGCGAATTCTTTGATGTTCAAAATCTTTGACAACTTGGCTTATGGATTGCCAGAGTATCAAGAAGTAATGCTACCGGAAATGTCACACTTTATGTAGAATTGATTAAAAAAAAAAAGTAAAAATAGTGCTTTGGCTAATTTGCCTTGTGCATTTTCCCTTTTTTCACTCTGTGTTTCCTGTGCATCTCCTTTTTCCATTCTTAGACCTTCTTGTATTTTTTTTTGACATCTCATTTATTGTATTTGTGTCCCTGATAGGGCCTGTGTAGTGTCCTGAGACAAAGCAGTGGAACTGGTGTGTTTATATAAAAAGTTCAAGTTTATTCTTCTGTCTCTCTTTCGTTGTCTCTCCTTTTCTTTTGGGGGTGTGACAAGAAAAGATTGCGGTTGAGGCCACATGTTTCTTGCTGGATTCTGTTTTTGTGAATGAAGGCAGAACTCCAGTTCTGACTGCTTCTCTTGAATAATTGTTTAAGAGATCAGCTGTCTCATTCACTGGCAAAGAGAATGACTCATACATCTTCTGCCTTGTTTGGCTGCAGGTCATTGCTACAGTGGATAGAGCTGGTTTTAATTAAATATCAACTCAACTTCTTTTGCTGTCTATTTTTCTGTCTTCTTTTCCTCTCCCACCCACCATATACTTTTAGGAGGAGAGGGTGATTATGTTTGAAGAAAAAAAAATAAATTTACCTTCAGTTCCATTCTGCTCTTGCTTAGCTTAATCACAAAATCTTAAAGATGTTGCCTTTTCTTCTTAATATTAAAAAATGGTCTGAAGCACTTAGGAGCATATTGAAAATGTCAATATCTTCTTAGAGTGTGATCCTATGTATCTCTAGGTCAGTGCCATTAAATCAAAAGAGTATATTTCGGAGTAAATCCCAGAATTTTTTGTTGTTGTTTAAAAGTAAATAAATGGTTTTTGGAACTAAAATCTCCCTATAGAGTTTTTAACCAACACTTCATTACCTTTATTTTCACCCAGGGAAGATTTGAGAAGTTGACAGGAGAAGAAGGAACCAAAAGCAAAGTACAGAAATTACTTTCTCCAAAGTGAGACAATTAATGGCACCTTGTGTATTAAGGCAGAATAAACCTGATAAAGCTGTTTCCATTATTATATGGTCTCCTGTTCTTACCCCTTAAAGCGCTTCTATTTACTTTTCTTCCTATCTTAAGTAGTCCATTAGAATGCTACTACAAAGGGGATCTTTGTAGATATTTAAATATTCTGTCCCAAAAGAATCTAAATTCAGCAATCATTTATATTGATATATCCCACCTCCTGCTCTCTCACGATATTAAAAACTACTATTCCTTTTATGAAAGACTCACTGAATTGTAGCAGTGACAAGAAAAAGGAAATTGTATCTAAAACTGCCTGCAGTTACCATACTCCAAAGTCATTTATTTTGGTTGGGTATTCAAGGTATAGTTATACTTAATTGACTAACTTTAGTACGGAAACCTGAATGTCTTTGCAGGGTAGTATCATGAGGTACCTGATAAGTGTACCATTAATCAACTACTGCTCTTTATTGTATTTGAAGAATAGAGAAATCATGATTGATTGATTATCTATTTGAATCTTATTGGGTTTTGTACCTTGAATATTTAGTAGTTATGTTTCTTCCATTTTGTGTGTGTGTGTGTGTGTTTAATACTAAATAACATTTTATTTCTACTTAATTGTAGCCATTGAGTATTTGTGCAGGATGGATTGTTTACTTCAGAAGAAAACAAATATGTCAATTTAAAACTGGACAAGATTTCATAAATTGCTATATACAAGACTTAACATGTAATCCTACATTTAAAATATGCTATAACTTTGCTTTCATTTTATAAAATAGGATATACTAGTTTTCTTCTTTACTGGGAAATTTCTGTGGAAACCAGCTACAGCTGTCACTATTACGGACAATAAAGACATATACGGTGGCTGTTAAACAGGTGGTGTGTTAATATAGTGTTTGTATCTTGGAAGCAAAAGTTTAAACTTTGTCTTTTCTTATTTATAAGAACAGCAATAAGTATGCCATTGGTCGATTTGAGAATATGGTACTTGCTCAAGTTATAAAAAAGGCAGGTAAATTGTTGTTGTAATTGTTGAAGAGTGTGTGCTTTAAAACTTCTCTACCCAATTATGTGGCTCATAATTTTGTTTTGCTTTGTATTTTAAATGTCTTTATTTCAGCAAAGTGAGATTGAAGTTACAGGTGATGTTCTAAAAGTTAAGTTTAATCATTCTGAATAATTCCCTACAACTGTTTAAACATGTTTACGCATTTTAGCAATTAGTCTAGGAACTTTATTTTGCATTGCTAAAAATGCAATGCGGTAAAAGAATCCTCTTATTTATTTTTTATCTGAATGCAACAACTTGTAGAGTGCTGCTGGTAAATTTTCATTTTATTTTTGGCTTATGAATCAGTGAGAACAAGAGTTAAATGTTACAGCTTAATGTGAAAAATCTAGCTTTTAATGTGATAAAAGTCATACAAAATCTAACCCAAAGAGTTCCTGTGAAGCCAGGAAGATGTGCAGCGTTCCTGAAAGCTAAATTCCTTAGAGAATATTAAGAGCATTGTAGTTTATTATGATAAAGAAATAATGGTTAATTGTATACCTGCAATTCCAGTAGATTTTAAAAAGAGAAATGTGAAATAAGTGGACAGCTTTCTATGCAAATAAGGGAGAATAAATAAGACAAATCAGCAGTGTATCTTTAGCTTATCATTTGTTCAGATTACAGTTCCAATGGTTCTTATAAACTGTTAGTGCAGTGTGGAAATAATCTTTTTCACAATTAGGGGTAATTGTTACTCTAGTATAATATTTTGCACCATGAAAAGAGCAAACATTAGCAGTTGTCCACTCTCTGTGTATGGAAATAGAATAATTCACACTGGTTGCATAGTTGATGTTGCCTATATGTCAATATATTTTGAGCTGAATACTATTAATGATATCCAATTAACAGAATTATGAATAAGCATTTGTGGTTCTGATATGATCTGAAAATGTGGGCCTAAATCCAAGCAACAATACCAACATTGTTTATTAGCCAAGATGCTTTTAGACAAATCTTGTTTCCAAACAACATTTTGTCCTACTAGACAGATTGATACTGGAAGCAAAGGGAGGCTTTAGATTGTAGTAAGTTCAAAGAAAATCAATTTAGCCCTGGTTCTTCACTTAAGTTAAAGCTTTTTAGATTGCAAGTTCAGAAATACTTCAGTCATTCTCTTTCAGGTTTTGCCTTATGTAGATAACTTTTCATTAACTTCTACAGTGATTTTAAATTAGATAGCCTGGATAAAACAGTACTGGTTTTAGCATTTAATGCTTCCATTGTCCAATAAGCTTTAAATAGGAAAAAGAAATAGGAAACTATCAAAAAAGAAAAACAATATGGTAGTGTTTAATATTTTGTTAATGGTTAATATTTTGTGGTTAATATTTTGTTTTTTAAAAAAATATTTATTTGTTAATATGTACTAGTACATATGGGTAGCTTATAGCTAAATTAGTTTATAAACTTACTTGCCATAACCTAACTTATATAGACGTATGCATGAATTTTATTCGGACATCCCAGTAATGCTTTCATTCAGGTGAATTCTAGTTGAATTAATAAAATTAAAAAGGATTTCTAGAGAAGGATTTCTACAGCTATGTCTAGGATCATTAGCTAGAAGGTAAGTGTCTCAGGGCTTAATAGGACTTAACTCTAGTCTAACATGCACAAAGATAAGCTTTTAAATATAGCCAAGAATTTGGGGACTTATTGTGAATATATTATGCAACTATATGCTGTCTTTTGGATGTATTTTGTCTATATAAATGAATGAGTGATGAATCCTATCAATTACATATCATTCAAGAAGCTTATAATCCCCTTTCCAAATTGTGAATGTTTAACAACAAAACTATCTTAAAGGTGTGGAAACAGATTTCCAAATGTGCTTTTTTTTTTTTTTTTCTTTAAAGAACTACTTCGGAGTGAGGAGTATGAAATGTTTTATATCACTGATTTAGATGTGTTCTAGAATTTCATAAAATTGAAGGGGAAATGTATCTTTTTTAGTCTTCCCAATTTTTCTCCTTGCTATTTTTCCTCTTAAAATGTTATAGTAGTTCAAAGGTAAAAGCCTGAAAAGCTTCAATGGGATTCAATCTGCATTCTATTTGACCCCTTGGTTGCTTGCCTTAATGATATTAGTTTAATTTATTGCTACATAAATGCAATTCTACCTCCTAAATGCTGGCAAGTTAAAACCATAAATCTAATGTGGGTTAACTGCTCTCTACCTAGTTTTAGCATGAAGGTATTTAGTGACTAATACATCACCTTACTTATTGAAGTAAATGCTTGGCTCTTGTGAAGTATGCCCAGTATATGGGATGTTTGTGTTCAGTGCTGATTAATGCAACCTCAAGTGCAGAATTTCCCAGTTCATCTTCGTATGCAGTTGATTCCCATAATCATTTATTTTTTTGTTTTTGACTCTTTTCTTGATTTGGCTAGTTCTAAGAGTTATAATTCTTTTCCACTTAGTAGCTCTTTTTTCTAATCATAATAATTTCTAATTATTTCTTTTCATTTTCTCCCTTACTTTATCTTCAGCTCAGGTACCTGACAATGATGAGCAGTTTGTACCAGACTACCAGGCTGAGAGTTGTAAGTATAGCACTTTTTAACCCTTTCCTTAATAAATATATATATATATATATTCAGCATGTATATTTCTCTTTTCCTTTAGCCAGTGGTAGTCAGGTAGAATAGCAAGCTGCCAATCCATGACCCCAGTGTAAAAATATATAAAGAGAACCCTCCCTGAATTGCAAAAACAACAAATGGATTGACTGAAAAACCAATGTCCATCTGCCTTTTTTCCTCCTCTTTTTCCACGTTTATTTAGTTTTGTAGATATTCTGGTGGTAAAGAGTAGGTTTTTCAGGCTGGGGAAATAGATGAATTCTTCTAGTAAAATTAGCATAATCTGAGAGCCTGTTTTTTTCTATTATCTCCTATCAGCATTGGAATCTAAAATAATAATAATAGTGTTTAACTAGAAGTAGCATTCTAGCTAGATGTTCTAGTGGTGTGCAATCATAGGACCTTCAAAAATAGTTACCCAGTGCAGTTTTTAAGAGGACACGGGAAATAATAAATAGTAAAACTATTTAATGAATTGTTATTTATAGTCTATGATATGTTAGCTTTTGTCTTAGCATGAGTGATTCAGAATGTGGTTCCTAACATATTCTGAGAACGTGTGTAATCTCTGGCCCAGATTTACAGCCAACTTTGTATTTTGATTCTTAAAGCCAACTGCCACTATCAATGTTTCTTTGTTTTGATTGGCAAAAAATAAATAAATGAAAAAAGGGAGTAGGATGTATACAAGGCAACTTTGAGGCAAAGCAAAATTGGGGAATATAGGAGAGTCAAGCAATCTGTTACCCAACAATTGTATTTTCAAGATTGTAGTTGCTTGGTGTTAGCAGGATAGCCTAGTGGCAAGGGTGTACACTAATAATTGGTTCTTACATAGGATTTCAGTTATTGTGCTGCAAATACAAACACTGAATTTAGTACTGCTCCAACATTTATAACTCATTTTTATGAAAAAAAATAGCTTTTGATTTTCCTCTACCAAAAGAAGAAGAAGAAGATAGGAGTTAAATTCTCAGATGGAGTGTGGCATTCATATATTTACATTACCAAGTGGCCAAAGATTTCTGTCTTTCATTATCCATCCTGCTCTTCATAGCCTCTTTAGTTTCCTACATTTCAATTAAAACTTAAAGGCAAAACATAAAGTAGAGCTCCTCCCATGGGACTTTTTTAGAGCAGGAAACAGAGGAGCCAAGAAAGTTGTCATTTCTCAATAGTAAACTCAGAAACACTATCAGACTAATTTTAAATCACACTAAACCAGAAATAGAAAGTGGATTTATGGCAAATATTAGCTAAAACAGAATAGTATCTCACTGTAAAAAGTATTCCTTAATATGTGCTCAGATTCATGGTAAGATTTATGTGCAGTTTATTTCAAAGAACACCTTAATGGGAAAGTTTTATGGTTGACTAATATCTCTTCATTTGACCCACCTCGTTGTTAGCTAATAGCTAATTATTTGCAAGAGCCTCAAATGATGAATTTAAGGGAGCAAAGCAAAGGGCAACGTTGTTATATAATAATATGTGTTCATCATGTACATAAATTGGATATATGAATTGGCTTATCACTCACTTACTGCTTTTCAAGACATTTATGCATTTATTCAGCAATTTGTAATTAAGTTTCTCCCATTGCTCCATGTTCTTGCCAAGCTCAGAACAGGGAAAATCTTCCGTCAATTAATAGATCCTCTTTAATGCACCATGGTTGTTCTTGCATTCTTAAAATTATGGGCAGTTACTTATTCAGGTCTTCCCATACACGTTTATTTGTTCTTGGAGCTCATGGTTATTAAACTTGTTTTTTTGGATTTTTGATCCAGGTATATTGTAGATATGCTAGTGAGCTTGGCGTAAACTACCAACACTGGAAACATTATATTGTTGATTAATGCACTTAAACAGCACACTATACCTTTGAGAAGTATGCACAGTTTACTTTTTTTATCCTGCTGTTATTATTTTTATAAATATCTCAAGGCGGCAAGCCTACCTAATACTTCTTCCTCCTCCTTATTTTCCCCACAACAACCCTGTGAGGTGGGTTGGGCTGAGAGAGAGGGAGTGGCCCAAGATCATTCATGCCTGAGGTGGGACTAGAACTCTCACCACCCTGGTTTCTAGCCTGGTAGTTGAAACCTCTAGACCAAACTGGCTAGGGAAAGGAAGAATCAGCATGGCGGACAGCATAATCTTTTGGAGATCTGGTAAGATCATTTTCTTCAGTTAAATATTAAGTGGTAGCACTAATAATGTTATCTGATTTTGGAATTCTTTTTTTTTAATTTTTAAATTGTTATCTGGCATGATTGCCCTATGGGAAGAAAGGCAAGGCACAATCCTTTCCATCAGTATCACAGTGAATATATCATTATTCTTTGCTTCTGTTCAAAAAGCCATCCCCATAATTTCAAATGATCTTTTTGAGTTATTGCAACATGGTATTTAATACAGATCTTCTGTATGTTCTTCACACTATAATTTTAATTCCTTTTTTTAATATTCTTCATTAGTTAAGTACTGAAAAAAATCTATAATTATGGCATAGTATATTCTCCTGTGATTTACGTGAAAGCTTCAATTGATTGCTATGGTTTTCTTCTTAAAATAAGGTTTCTTGGCAAACATTTCCTATTTAAACAGGTTATAAGATTAACTTTTTTCAGTTTCTTACATAAATTATAAATTGAAAAAAACCTTTCCAATAACTTAATGTTCCTCAGTGAGAAAGATGGGTGGTTTCTAAATGTGATAAATAAACCTAATTTTAATAATAGAGTTGAAAAAAATAATATGACATAAGTAAAGGTGAAATAAAGTTGTTAGGAAGCGTGTATAATCTTGACTTTAAAGCATGATTAAACTTGATTTATTATATTTAAAAAGAATTTATGCATGATTTTATCAAAGACTATTTGCAAATGAAATGCTTTCATTATCACTTCATTGATTTTGTTAGATTTTATAAGACTGAATTTAAAAAAAAGATTCACACATGGACCACTGATGTGAATTTCATTCATTTGGAATGAATATCTTCAATTAAGCAGATCTTTCTGCTAAGCGCAAAACCAGTTTAAGATAATCAAACCTATCCTACTGAGGAATGCAAAGTTTTGCCAACATTTCATTTTACAATTGACACAAAAATAACTCAATGATTCTTATAGAAGGACCACATATTGTTTATGTAAAATCCTGTCAAAGGTTATCAGGTTTTCTTTAGTGAACCTTAGCCCCTCAGACATTAATGCAGTGATGTAACTAAAGATTATCTGTCCAGATAAATAGTCTTCTATGTATGTGCAGATGGATCTATATGCAACTGCTGGTCTGTACATACAGAGACTTAAACAAAATTAAAATCTTATCAATCATTTTAGAGGGTTTGAGATATTTTAATCCAGATGTCTTATTCCGTTAGCAAGTGGACTTAGCTGTTTAATCTTTTGAAATTGTTTCTCAGACACACACTAACACACCTTTGAAATCGTGTGCTTGATATTTTCTGATTATCATTACAACTTAAATCTCTAACCACAATTTACATAATACAATTGAACAATATTATTTTTCCTTGTTCTTTCCTTTTAAAGGGCCAGAATATTTCTGTTTGTTAGAAAATTAATTCAGCAATAGATACAAATTTACAAAGATTGTGCAGTGAACCCTGTAAAATATTGCTTGGAATGAAAGTTTTAAATATGTGTAAGCACAAATTTAGAAATTTTTGTAAGTATATCTGCTATACATATGCTTACATGTATTTTGTGTATACACATATGAACAAGGGTAAAGGGTAAAATGGGAAAGAAGACAAGTTATGGATTACACAATTTTCTTTTCATTGGTTACTAACCAGTTCTGATTCTATTTTGATGGCTAGTTTCAACACTGTTAGGTGAAGGAGAAAAACAGCTAAGCTTAATTTGGATTAATTACAGACCATAGAATGAGGTTACACGAGTTTCCTTAAATTCCAAGAATAGAGAATGTCTAGTAAGTTATTTTATTTTTAATTGTACTGAAGTTATTCTTAAATATGGTAATCTGCAACATTGAAAAGAAGCCTCTGTAGCAGGATAATAATGAAAAAACCACCTTCTCCTCATACTTTGCCTTAAAATGTGCAAGAAGATTCTGATATTTGAAATGGCTACTCTCAAGAATTCTGGCAGTTATTTAAGTACTCCAGCAAGATTTTCTGTTTCATTACAAAAGAAGTACCTAGGTTTGTTCTTACATGCTCTGATTTTTAATAAATACAGTCAGAAGCATGGATTGTATGACAGTAGCTCCTTTTGACAAATATCTTGACACTCAATTGTGAGACATTTGTTATACACTATTACTGGGTAATATGAAAGATTTATTTGTGGTCTGTGATGGCTGTCTTTCATACTCAGATTAATGTTACAGTGATTGTATAATCTCTTTATGCCAGAAAATTAAAGAACTAAACATGTAAACAACCAAAGAAAAAGTAAATCAGGAAGAAAACAAAGGGCCTTCTTTTTTGCAGGCATTGCAAATAATGGTTTCCAAAATTGAGTAATGAAAACACAAAGAAAACTGTCCTCCACATTTGGGATGTTCCTTTTTCTTGTCAGTTAAAAAGAATATCTAAAAGCACAATATTTTTCTTCTGATCCTGATTTTGGTTTTGATTATATTTCTCCTTCTCTTATTCCTCCTTATTATTATTAATTCAATTTGTTTTCATCCTTTCTTCCCAGGGGGTGTTGAAGGCAATTGACAACAAAAAACAAACAATTAACACCCAATAAAAAAACCCTTCAGAAAGGCCTAACAAAACAGGTCTGTTTTCTAAAAAAAAACACCAGAAAAAAGTGTTGAACGCAATTCCCCAAAGATATATATTTCAGACCTGGAAAGAAACATAGGAGACAAGCCTGTGTCCCATAGGCACAATAAATTGTCTTAGCATATATCTTACATATGCTCTTCCATTGAGTTGATTGGGGACTACACCCAGGTAAAATGATTGCCCTTGACACCTACTAATTGGAGTCCCTCCATGAGGGAAGCAAGTGGTCTAGATGAAGCACAACATATAAATAAATAAAGATTTGTTAGAAATAATGCAGCAGGAGCACTGACAAGAACTAGAAGCCACTTAACCTAAGACTCCTCTTTTGCACTTTTGCTGGCTCTTTTTATCATTTCCAGACCCAATAAAAGGTGCTGATATTAACCTATAAGAGAGGGTATAATGGGTCAACTGGAAAGCTGACAGCTCAGGTTTGAGACCCAAGCGCTGCATGATGGGGTGAGCTCCCTAGCTTCTGTCCACCTAGCATGCAAAGGTGAGTAGATAAATGGGTAGCACTTAGGTGGGAAAGTAACAGCATTCCATGTTCCTCAGTATATAGTCATGCTGGCCACATGACCATGGAAATGTCTTCGGACAATGCTGCCTCCTTTGACGAAGAAATAGAGATTGGCACTGCTCCCTATAGTCAGACATGACGGGACAGGGGAAACATTTACCTTTACCTTATTAACTTCTAAAGCTTTTTCATGGTTTGAGATTAAAATACCTGAGGGAACATCTCTTCTCATTTGTTCCTATTTATCCTGAAATCATTATTAGCAGGGGTGCCTTCCTGAAAATACAGTGAGTGGCTACTTGGAAGTAGGTCTTTTCAACGATAGCTTCTTGATTTTGCAGTGCCATCTCTAATATTGCAAAATGCCTGGTGCTGACTTTATAGACTTTTAAACATTAAGGAAAACACCTACCTACATATATACATATAAGATTTTTGTAGCAGTAGAGTTTACAAACATTAGTAAGGATGTGTAGAAATTGTATTTATTGTTGACTGTGTGCTTATACCAATACTCAGGGAGACTTCCAACACTTTTCCTAAGTATGGTTTTTGGGACTAACAAAATACTATATAGATTTCCAAGTTGGAGGAACAGTGCAGCATTCCAGGGTGCTTGCACATGGTCCCTCTGTATAAAAATGGAATGCACATATCCACTGCAAGTTAACTAGGAAGACAGATAAGGATGGAACTACATGCATTTTCCACCAGAAGCTTGTTTGTGTCATTCTTCCTGATATAACTCAGAAATAAAATATACATTTCTCTAGGTAAAGATATTCTAAGAACACTAATGCAGAAGAGACCAAAGGGCTATCTGATCATGTAAATAGTTTCTGCATAATATCTTTGCATTCATTTCTGGCATGTCTAAGTCATTTCTCTTTCTGGAACCATCTTTACAGTTGCAGATTGTATATGTGCATCTGCTGTGATCTCATTACTGCCATTTGCAGAGGATGTGGAGAATTATTGACATATATTCAACTTTTGCTCTTTTCTATTCAGCATATTAAGCTTTGTAGCACTTTCTGATGTTCTGAATCTGAATCCACATTGACTTGCATTTCAGTGATAGAGGACAACATTACATGAAGTCAGAGCATGAAGAAGTATCCACATTAATTCTAGACATCTCCATATAGACCTGGGAAAACTCTGAAATCCATATATGGCAACATGCCATAAAATGTATTCCTTCTTTTGGCTATTTTGAAAGAACAACTGGAAGTAAATACTTCCTACATGTATAATGTGGGATAAACCAATTTTCCAATAATTGAGTATCACAAAATTATATATAGGAAGATAGAAAGCTGCCATTTACTAGATCACACAATAGTAAAGCTTTTAAAATTGAGTGTGTTAACAGGAACAACATAGCCAGGCATGTTAGTTTCTCCCCCAAGTGTTTTATGTTATCTGCAGAGTGTTTTAGACCTTCCATAGTTGTTGTTATTATTGTTATTATCATCATCATCATCATTTTATTCACCAAATTTGTATGAGTTTAGTAAGTCCTGAAGCAAGTCCTTGCAGCTTTTCAGATTTGCTCATGGATCCATCATTTCTCTGTTTGGGCCAATTGCCTATTTAATCATAGAAATGTAGACTAGACTGAAATTAATAAACAACATTGTAAAAAAGACGGCAATGGTAAATTACCTCTGAATTGTCAAAAAGGACTACATTGATAGGCCAATGCAGTCCCAAGGAGTTGACCTTGATTATTTGTCTGGTTTCCTATGGAGACTGAATTTTGGGAATTAAAGTACACACAGATAGTGTTCAACTTACAACAGTTCATTTAGTGACTGTTCGAAGTTAAAACACTGAAAAAATGACTTATGACCATTTTTCACACTTACGACCTTTGCAGCATCTCCACGGTCACATGATCAAAATTCAGATGCTTGGCAACTGACTCATATTTATGATGGTTGCAGTGTCCCAGGGTCACTGATCATTTTTTGTGACCTTCTGACAAGCAAAGTCAATGGGGAAGCCAGATTCACTTAACTAACATATTACTAACTTAACAACTGCAGTGATTCATTTAACTATGGCAAGAAACAGGGCAAAATTCACTTAATAAATGTCTCATTTAGCAATATAAATTTTCAAGGCCTACCTGTACTCTATAAAAAGTTCACATATTTGGAGAATGTCCAAGTTTAGGAGACCTGATCAAGTCCATTTTTGTCTATTTTACCTGGTTCTCCAGGGTTTCAAGGAACATCTTTTATTTAACCTGTTTCAATTTAAAATGGTCCAATGTATTAAACATAATGTTTTGCTCTGTAACTATGCTGAAAGCTAACCACAAGGCTGTCAAAATAGTGTGTGCTCATTCACTATATCTTACCCACTAAGAAATATTTCTATATATTACATTTTTATTCATATGTCAGATCCTTGTTGATTTTCCTTTCACTTAAAGTGAGTGAAATAATTTGAATAATATACTTGATTCTTTGTTCCCCCTTACCTCTATAATTTCATTTTGTGGTTAGCCCCAAGCATTAGCCTGTATTTAGATGGAAGATTTATCTTTCCTCTAGTGAGTGAGTTTCTTGTTAATCTTTTTTCATTGGAAGTGGAAGATTTTGAAGCTATTTAAATTTATGAAAATTTATAAAAATTCTGTATGTATGTATGTATGTATGCATGCATGCATGCATGTAAATTAAAGAGAGATGGCCACAATGATCGTCCTATTAATGCCCTAATCTGTGGTTGTTGTAGCAACTTAAAGTATGCATTTTGTTTTTAATAAATAGGTCTTGATGCATTATTTTTCTGCAGACTCTGGAGATGCATTTTTTTCTTTTAAAAAAATGTAACTCCTACCTCTGAAGGATACAAAGACCTTGATAGCCTCACTATTGATCTAATCCACAACTGGCACACTACCACTATTAAAACAAATGGCTGCTGCCTACTCCCCCTTCTCTATATATAGACAGTATTGATCTCTAATCCTTTTGGAAATGTAATTTTTATTTTTATTTTTTTAAAAGTAACCTTGTTTCTGAGGTGAACACATAGCGCTAACCAAAACTGCCCTCTCACTGTTGCAAGATATATGACAAACCAGGACCCATATCCTTTGGCTTCACTTCCTTGTGGCACCTTGGATTGATTTGATCTATGTATCCTTGATTTCTTGTTTATTCAAGTCAGTAGATATGCCATGGCTGAGTCTTCCTCAGCAGCAAAAGCAAGATTTCATTTTATCATTCTTTGCTTGTCACACAGTCTTTTGGTTGGGTTCCCCTTTTCTTTCTTGAGTACCTCTTTCTCTGAAGTATTTGGCTGCAGTGAAGGAATAACTAACTCTTAGTAAGAAGGTTTGAACTGATCACTTATAAAGGGTTTTGGAAAGCAGATAAAAGCTACCTATCCCTTTTCTAGGTCATGTCTTTTTTTCATTGAGGGGACTCTAATCAATGCAGTATTAATACACAAATACCTATAGACAAAAAAACTTGGTGAGAGTTACAAGGTTAAAATAAAATACCCTGTAACTCAGAGAAGCCCAGAAAGTGTTTATGCAAAGATATAAATACAACTTTCATAAGAGGTAATATTAATAAAATACAGGTTAACCAGAATAATACAAGAAAAGGATGGAAATATCAGGACCAAAAGCAGCCTAATTTGAGAGAGTTTTTTTGTGTTTCGAATCTTGAACAGCAAATATTTGACAAACAAAGTAGCCTTGGCTTCTCAAACATTTGCTTGGGTTAAAAAAGGAGAGTCCCATAAACCCCTGTTAGCAAGCATTTACTTGAAGGAAGCATATTAAGGGCACATGTCTTTATAAATAAAAACAAACATCCAGCTTGTCATGGTGCTTTACAAACATTGCTAAGTTGTGAAACGCAATAAAGAGGATGCCATGGAAAAGATAGCAATGAAGTCCCTGTTTTAATAACCCTATTATATACCCTCATGTGAACAGTATATTGCTTCTCCCTCCCCCTTTCACAGTCTTCAGTATCCTTTAATTAGAGTATTTTCCTGTCCTTTATTACAGCTGTGGGAAGTGTACGCAGTTTATCGACATAAGTAATGGCTCTGTCATAACATGAACTAAGCATATGCTGTTCATTAGATTAGACATGGTTAGTACTTACATTTGGAAAAGCAGTGTAATTAATTGGGGTTTGACTTTAGAAGGCATAGCTGCTTTTAAATAAAATAACTTACAGTTTGATTGAAAGTATGTTTAAAGGCGAAGGTTCAAATATTGCTTTACATTTTACATGTGAAAATTTGCCAAAGGCAACCAAAGATATTTTTTTCTTCTTTCTCTCTCTGTCTTGAATATGGGATATATAAGAGTTTTCATTTGGATAAACAAGAGGTGTCTAATAAACTTGTCAGACTTTAATACTCAGCAATCTAACAGGTGTAGGAATTATATTTTACAAATCTAATAACATTTTTCTGTAATGAAAAAGCCAAGCCTGTTGAGTCATGCTGTAAAATGATATTGGTTTTGAAATAGAAAACCGTGGTGAAGAGGCCTTGTTGCTCTTTCACAATGAGTTAAGACATCTGTATGTTGTTATGAATTTTCTTGGAGGATGGAAAAAAAATAGAAAGTTCACACATTATCTTGATAGTTTCCCATTGTAGGAATAACATACATGGATTTAGAAGAAGTGGAAAAGCAAGGTGCCCATGTACTCTTCTGTACTCTTTTCTGGATTGCAAGCTTTGGTATTAAATGCTAGTTAATTGAGGGAGAAAGAGCATCAAATGATATGTACCAAATGATATTGCATACAGGTAGTTGTCAAGTTTTGACTATAATGGAGCCCGATTTTACAACTTTTTTGTAGTAGTCAATAAGCAAATGCTGTAGTCATAAAGCAACTGCTGCAGTCATTAAGCAAATCAGTGCTTTGCTTTGGGTGCAGTTTTGTCAAAACCTGGAAATAAATGCAGATTTCTGGCAAAACTGCTCTAAAACACAGTTATGTGACCATGGAGACTGCAAAGGGTTATAAATGCAGCCCAGTTATTGTATGCCCAAAATACCCCTTACAAGGTTTTAATGATTGTTCAAAGTTACAACGATACTGAAAAAAGTGACTTATGACTCTTCTTCATACTTATAACCATTGCAACATCCCCATGATCGCATGACCAACATTCAGATGCTTGGGAACTGGTTCATATTTATGAAGTTTGCAGTGTCCTGAGATCATGTGATCATCTTTTATGACCTGACAAGCAAAGTCAATGGGGAAGCCAGATTCACTTAACATCTATGTTATTAACTTAACAACTGCAGTAATTCGGTTAACAATTGTGGCAAGAAAGATCTTGGACTACCTGCATTGCATCTCTCCTTGCAAGGCACTGTTATTGCAGCAAATAATATTAGGCAGTCTTGAAATCTTGACATAACTTTAATCTGTCGCCACAAAGATGGCCTGTAAATGCATTATGACACTCTTTTTCAAATTGTGTTTTCTGGAATGCTAGGATTCCATGAAAGCTTGATGGATGTCTATGAGACTAAAAACAATACAACAAAAAAGTTTACTCAAATACAGTTAAGGTGCCAATAACATTTTTTTGAACTACAGTAGAAATAGTAGGAAATTCTTGCATTAAAAAAAATATTCATAAATTTAGGGGAAAAAAACCAGGTTATATAGCTTGAAAAAGTTGAAAAATCTTTGCAGTAGGGTAATAGTTGCAAATGTCATAGGCGGTATGTTGATCCTATTTTAATTTATATAGCCTAAGCCAATGGTGGGATTGAAATATGTGAACAACCGGTTCTCTGTGTGGCTGCCACTTCCGGAAGTCCATTCTGGGCCTGGGCAACAAAAAATTAGCTACCGATTCTGCTGAACTGGTGTGAACTGGCTGAATCCCACCACTGGCCTAAGCCCAAAGGATGTTAAAAATAGCAATGTTCTGGTTTATGTATCAGCACATTAAGTCAGTAAATGATTTTAAAATGGTTCAGTTAAAAAGGGATAGAATAGAAACTATTTGCATGTATTTCTATGTATATACAAGTAGCAAAACTAAAGATGCGCACAATCCAATGCAATATTAATATTTATACTGCTGTCTTATATAGCATGAGCATGTTTTTGTCTGATTGGAAATTTGGTTATGGCTGATATAATGGATCTTATGATGGTCTCAAGTTGGAATGATATCCCTTTCTAATGGAATTGAAAAGCAGCTGTTCCTTTCACTTACAATAGGAAAATCAGAACTTGTAATTTATTAGGCATGTAGTCGAGATGTTCTGCATATAATTATATAAAATAATTCATCCTTCCATCCTTCCGAGGTTGGTAAAATGAGGACCCAGATTGTTGGGCCCAACATGCTGACCTTAGGACTGTAAAGCACTGTGAAGTGATATATATGTCTAAGTGCTATATAATTAGCATATTAATGCAACCTAAAAAAGAGGTTGGATCCATATTTAATCAGGGGCTTTTTAAGTCAGTTGGACTTCAGCTGGTAATCTTTGGTGGAACTTAATTCTGATTGATTTCAGTAACTGACTGACTGACTGGCTGACTGTGTTTGCATCCAACCCATGGGCAAAAGTTTTCACAAATAATACATTTCAATTATTGGAAAATATAAATATATAAATATAAAATATATTGAAAATATAATAGGATTCCAATGAACACCAAAAGCAAAAGTGAACCAATTTTTTAGCTTTTTTTAAAAAAAGTGCTTGTACTTCCTTCCCTCTTTCCTTTCTTCCAGATGTAAAAGTTATTCAGCTAGTTGAAATCAGGAGCTCATCAGCTGTCACAGTCAAGTTTTTTGACAAGAGAAAAGTTCAATCCAAATTAAACACTGAAGGGAAACAGTACAATACTAACAGAATAAGCAAAAACTGTAGTTGGAATATAAGACCCACTTCCTCCAAAATATAAACTATAGTTTAAACTTATATAATGCAATCCTGAGGTCAGGTTGTGTTTAGTCTTCTATATCTGGTATTCCTTGAATTGTGTTAATATTGACTAACCATTCTAAACCTGGCTATTGTTAATATCTGGTTGCTAATAAACCTCCAATATATCAGATGTTTAAAATTATATTTGGTTTTTCTAACCTTTGGTCATTCTGGATCTATTGGTTGTGAGGTTTGTGCTAAATAATGATTTATTGATCTCAACAAGCATTTAGTTGCTGTTGCTTGCATTTCTGCAAGTGTCTAACACAGGCATTAGACTGGGGTGATAAACAAGATCTGTTCATAAGAAATTAATCTGTTTCAATACTTACGATTCATCATAAGTATTAGATGAACTTAGTAAGACATTTTAGGGTATTAGTATCTTACATATGCTGAAGTATTTGTGCATATACAGGTAGTCCTTGACTTACAACAGTTCATTTAGTGACTGTTCAAAGTTACAATAGCACTGAAAAAGTGACTTCTGACTGTTCTTCACACTTATGACCATTGCAGCATCTCCATGGTCAAGTGATCAAAATTCAAACACTTGGCAACTGATTCATATTTGTGACAGTTGCAGTGTCCTGGAATCATGTAATCAGCTTTTGTAACTTGTGACAAGAAAGTCAATGGGGAAGCCAGATTAGTTAGCCAGATAAGTTAGCAACTGCAGTGATTCACTTAACAATTGTGTCAAGAAACGTCATAAAATGGGTCAAAATTCACTTAACAAATGTTTCACTTAGCAACAAAAAATTTGGGCTCAAATGTCATAAATCAATGACTATCTGTATTTTGTACTAAGCCTATTACAGCAAGTAGAGTTTGGATTATAACAGAAGATGTTTCCAACGAACTATCTAATCTCTGGTGCTTTTCTTATATTTCATTAGCACTTCTATGGAATTGCAATTGTCAAGAAATCCATTAATATTAGGAACCATGATTTCTGAATCTGGATATTCTGGATCACTCTGCTTTCTATTACTTAATGTAACAGAAGTGACACTTTCATGGATTCAAGAGGCTTTAGAACAGAGTTCCTCAATCTTTCTGGCTTTGCGGACCGGTGGTGGTGGTAGTGGATGGTTCCATGAGAGCAGCCAACATGCACGTGCTCGCCCACTGCTCATGCAAGTGGGGATGCATGCATGCACTCACCATCTGCTTCTGTGGCCTGGTTCCAAACAACTCACAGCCCCAGCAGCCCAGGCATTGGAGACCCCTGCTTTAGATTATACTAGAATCAAAAAATAGAGTAAAATCTATGAAGGTTGAAATGATTGTCTCCAAAATTCATGCTAAGATCGGGATCCTTAAAGAAGGGGGGAAATCATTGAAGTTAGAGCTTTCATTTTCCAATATCTATTTTTCTGAAGAAAGTATTTTAGATGGACATGATCATAATACTTTGCTTCAATTTAGTATTCCAAACCTCTGGGTCTTAACTCATATTTTGTGAATATATATAAAAAAACAACTTAGGGTATGCTTTGTTATTTATATGAGAGTCACCTTGATTCTTGATATTTCATTTCTGCATAAATCATGTGCATACATTCAATGTCTCTTTGTTTAATGATTTCCAGACTGATTCTAGGTTTCAGGATGGAAATGTTCATTATTACGGAGCCTTTTTCCCCTTGTTATTTTCCTTAAGTCACTTCAAAATTTGTGCTTCCCGAGCAGTGTTCTCCCTTTAGCTTGGGAGCTATAAAATGTTAGCAATTTTTACAGATCAATCTTGCATTTATTTTCTTTTTGTTCCCATCTACAATTTCCTATCTACTTTCCCCTCAGTCCCTTATTCCTACCCCTGTGGATAAGAACTGCTTGCCCTTGTGTTCTCTATATCGAAAAAGAGACGCTCATTCTCTTACCACATGGGTATTTTTCTCTTTTATTTAAGCTGTAACTTAGGACAGGAGTAGCTTTACAGTTTTATTTTTTTAATGTTTTATGGTGCTGAGTGAGAACAATGCCTTTCTTAGTTAAGTAATATAACTCTTAGTGCTTGCAAGCATGTTGGCTTACATTAAGCAACACATGCAGAAGCTATTCTTCACTTGGCTTGTGTTCCATCTACTATCATAAATCCATCATAAAATCAAAGGCTGTCTTCCAAATGGCAAGGATGTTCCTAAATGTTTTCATTTGGAATATGAAAATTTTTGCAGGTATTAATGTACCTAGTGGAAAAGCCTTAAACCTGGTGCTCACCAATTGTCTTGGGAATTATATTCCAACACATAGCAAGGGCACCAGGTTTCAAATGTTTGTCCAGGAGGATCATCTAGTTTACAAAGATTATGTAGTAAAACTGCAAGGGAGTTTTACTGTAAAAGGGTTGAATTATCCTGATTGGAGTATCTGAATCATGCAACAGTGATTCACCATTTGATTGTTATGAAAACATACAGTGCTGCAATTTGATGCATGGTATACCTCAGAGTTCTCCAATCTTTTTTACTTTGCAGACTAGCCGGGGGAGGGGAGGGGGAGGATGGTTACGCGTGGGCAGCCTGAGATCGTGCACATGTGCACAGCTCTATTTGCATGAGCAGAGGGCATGCACGTCTGCCACATGGAAATGTAGTATGCGCACATGCACCCCCTTGCCCCCACTTCCACAGTCCAGTTCCAAGCAGCTCAAGGCCCGGTAGTGGGGACCCCTGGTATAACTAACTCATTTTCTGTCTTCTATCTCTGATCATAGCTATAGTGAATATCCAAGATCTGTTTAAAAATCCTTGGAATTAAATTAGCAAGATTCAGCTCAATGATGTGAAAATTCAGTCCTGATGAAGTTTATATCAAATGTGAGATATATACAGTATATGGATAGTTCTTGAGTTACAATCACAATTGGAACCAGAAGTTTCATCACCAAGTTATGAGGTTATTAAGTGAGTTGTGCCCCATTTTGTAACCTTTTTTGCCAGGGTTGTTAAGTGAATCATCTGGCTGTTAAATGAATCCAACTTCCTTTATTGACTTTACTTGTTGAAAGCTCTCTCGGAAGGTTGCAAATCATAAATACATGCCTCTTGCTAAATACCCAAATATGGATTATGTGACCAAAGGAACATAGCAAAGGTCATGTAACAACCAGTTATAAGTCAATTTTTCAGTTCATTATAGCTTTGAATGGTTGTTAAATAAGTCATTGTAAGTTGAGGACTATCTTTATTGTCATTTTGAAGTGAAGAATAATGCAATGCTTTAATTCTTTTCATTCCCTAACCATAAAAGTTCTGCCTCAGCACTTTATCTAGGCCCCCCAAAAAGTGTGATTGAAAGAAGATCAATCTGTGTTACCAGCCATTATGTTGTGCAATGCATCAGGTACAACTATACCTGGGTGGTATGATTTTCCAAAGGGCTATTCATATCAGTAGCAGCCATTTGAAAAATTATATTTCCCAAGCTTGCTTCTGTGCTATCTCTTCAAATGGGACAGAAATCCCTCCAGCTCCTGGAAAAAACCTCGATAAATTGGAAAGCGGAAGATAATTGAAGGAAAGAGAGATAGCTGGGGCTTTGCATTCATAACATAAGAAGAGCCATGTGGAATTAGTTTTTAGTTTTATAAATAAATCAAGGCAGGAAACATATCTAATGCTCATTCCTCCTCCTATTTTCCAGACAACAACAACCCTGTGAGAATTTACCCAGCCAGATTTCATGGCCAAGACAATAGTAGACTCATGGTTTTGGTAAACTTGCAGATAGCATGGAGAATGATAGTTCTTCTCTCCAGTAACTTCCCAGCAAACAGTGCATAAAAGATTCAAGAGATGTTAGTAGCCACTGGATTTACTAAATATGTCCTGTCATCTTTTAATACCATCCCTGTTGTCTTCCTCTACCACAATTGCTAGCAGTGAATTCCACTGTTTTTAACTTTGCATTTTGTAAGAAAGTATTTCTTTCTGTTGGTCACAAAATCACCCTGTAGTTATTTTCAGCAGACGAGTTTGAACACTGTGAAAAGGGGGAAAAAACAATTTCTTAACCACTAGTATTACATACCTCTATCAAATCTCTTCTTTCTTTTAAGGCAAAGAGCTCCAATTACAGTAAGCTTTCTTTTGGGGAAGAATGGGGAGATCTTCCAATTCTCTTTTATAACTTTTTCTAGATATGTGAGATCATTTTTAAACTTCATAATAGTTGAAATGTGGTCTCACCATAGATTTGTATAAAGTCATTGTTATATGGAGAATTCTATTTTCAGTTCCATTCTTAATGATTCAATCTACAAGCCTATCACTTTTACTGGATACTACATAGTGACTTGCATGCTGGATTGACACTTTCATCAGGCAGTCCACCATGACTCCAAAATTAGTTAGATTCCATAAAAATATAGATGTTAGATTTATATTTATATTTAATATTATATTATATTTATTTGGATTTGTTGCATCCTGTAAATATATAGATGTCTGGATTTCCTTGATTTTTTTTTAGATTTGAATTACATTGCCTGTTTATTAGATTTTGCAAACTAATGCCAAAGTTAAACAAAAGTTGCACATTTATGTGAAAAAATAAGCAATTATATACTTACATTCTTTTTTTTTAAAAAAAAGATAAATACTGTCGTAGTTTGTTATTACCTTTCTTATCATTTGAAAAAGGTGGTTTGCTGTAGGTACCTTTCCTATGTCTTCAGCAATGAAGACAAAAGGAATGGGTATAATAGCCATTGAAACAATTAAATCTGGATCAGAAATAAGCATTGCCTTCTCCTCCTTCTCCTTAGTTCCTCTGCTTATTTTAAATCAATTGAAATTGACCCCGAGGGAGCTTTCCCAATTTTTTTTTGTCTTGTGATTGTAGAAATACATCTGAAAGGCTGCATGTAAACTTCTGCTTTAATGTGCTGATATGAATCCCACCCAGTAATTTATAAAACTGAATTAGTCAAGTGCTGAATGTGTTATCATGTTTTCTTCAAACTCAGTTTTTTTTTTCTGATGTAGTATACCTTAATGGAGCTCCTACTATTTTCTAATCTTGCAATTTTCTTATTCCTAATAATTGCTCTGAGAAGGCTGGCTTTGAAGTACAGTGTCCTTCAACATAAGCGGCAAGGAACAATCTGAATGGGACTCAACAAGCAACAGTTGCTTAGCATTTAAACATTAATGATTTCTGGCTCTCTCTCTCTCTCTCTCTCTCTCTCTCTCTCTCTCTCTCTCTCTCTCTCTCTCCTCTCTCTCCCCCCCCCCCTGTATTCACATACCAATTAAATGAGGTATGAAACATTTCAGGAATTCTAATTCTTAGAAATACAGTGTATGATTGAACAAGGTTAACAGAGTTGAAAGCCTAATAGATGACTTTTATTTAAAAAATAAAATGTTTTTTAAAAAAAGTTTGGTATTCTACATTGTGATCTTTAGCCCTTCATGCTATGAAAGATTTTACAATTTTGATTTTCTTCATATCATATTACAGCAAATGTGTTTCTGTTGATTTAATCTCTGTAGGTTTCATATCTAGATTGTGATAATAATCTTTTAGTAGCAATATTTGACTTAGGTAGATTTAATTGTCCAGCCTCTGCTTAGTGAGGGAAACTCACTAATATACTGGGCTACATCTGATAGGTATCAGTCCTGTAAGTTAGACCAAACTAGGAAACCAATGCTGTATAAGTTAGTACTACCTTTATTGTGAAGCTATAATAACAGAATATATTCTCCCACTTTTATTTTGTTCAAAGTGGTGAGAAGCTTGTCTGAAATGTCTATTCATGTTACCTTCTTGATCTGGATTCAAGCTGCTTTAATCTGTTTTTCATTGGTAGTGGGGTTTTTTCTTCTGTACTTCCACACCATTCCCTGTATCCTCTACATCAAAATAATACATGGTTTGACAAGGATTCAGAAGACATACTTTGGACATTATACAAATACAGCATATATTTTCTAATTATTAAGTACCTAACTTTTATTTAGACTTCCACTTATGCTGAGAAAAAAAAAGTTTCTTGTTCAAAAAATCCATTTATTAAACTTAAGACAACTCTTAATAAGTTTTGAACTGTGCTGAGCCCTGGTACCTGATATAGTTTAGTTAAATGTATTATTATCTTTTTTCACTTTGCATACACCATAGTGAAGGGTGCAAGTTCCTAGCAAATTTCTTCCACTTATTTTTGTTTGTTTGTATCTCACCTATACTATTTTTACAATAACTCAAGGAGGCAAACATATGAACCACACCTTTCTCTTATTTTTATATTTTTATATTATATTTACATTTTACCAGAAATGGTTGAAAAACCTGGAAATTTTAATCTGCTTTTTGTTCAGAAATTTTCTGTCCATTCAGATGACATCATGTTCAATGTCATCATAATATCAGCTTGGCAGAAGCTCATTTCTTGTTGACCTCCTTAGGAATAGCTAAAGAGTCCTTTATCTGTTATCTGAGGAGCTGGTGAGCAGGTGATGAGAGAGAGAAAGCCTCTGAAGCACATTAATTTGTTCTTTTTGGTCTCGCACCTTTAGCTGATTTATGGGATTCAACTCTCATTGTCGTTGCTACACCTGAATTTCTTGAAGGCTATTTATAGGATGGAATCAGGAAATCACTAAATATGGGCAGACTTGAAAACTGCATATTAGAAATGGTAGTTTATTGGCTATCCAGCCCAGAAAATATGCCATTCAGTGATGGTTTTTTTTTAAATAAAATAAAATCAAAGCAACCTGTGGCATGGTAGTGATGGGGATGGGAGAATTAGCATTTTACATTCATTTTAATCTTTCCAGAACCACTCTGACCTTGCAACAGGATACACATGCCAAAGGTTAGGAATACATTGTGGTGTAATTCATTTTGAAAGTGGTTGTTTCAAGTTTAAAAAGCCAATCTATAGCAGTATGAGTAATCACCAGAATCTTTGAAGATCATGATATATGAGGCACTGCAGACAATCTCTTTGGAACTGCCAACTTCTCATGTATTCAAGGATTGAAACTTAGATGCAATAGCTAAGATAGATTTCTGAGAAATTATACTTCCATAACAGCAACAGCAGCTACGGCAGCACAGTTGGAGTGCAAAGGTTAGTAGTTAGGACTGTTGATTTAAGAACTACCACATGAGGCAGGATGGTGGCATTCAACAATTTGTGAGTTTTAAGGTAGATTTATTGCACTCCAAATTAAACAAGTAAAATATTTCAATTTGTATTCCAAATATAGTCAATATAGTTTCTTGAGACATTGGAATTCATATCTGAAATCCTGTGAGATATGATGGGAAAGTGCCAAATCTCATGTTGTATAGCAATGTTATGAACTGTTGTGTTACAGAATAACAAAGCAAAAGGAAGATTGCTGCTTAAAATTTGGATGTTAAGATGGGAGAAAGAAGTACAAAAAATTTCAAAAAAAAAAAAAAAAAAAGGCAGAGGCCAGGATAAAGAGTATCTTGAGTCAAAATTGTTCCCATTTACTGAATTATCCATTTTGAATGGTCTCTCAATACTTTGAAACTACACCAAGTATTTCTTTGGGATACTTCCCTTGTTTTAACCTGTTTGAAATTGATGGGGAGACATCTAATTCAAACCATTTTCAGAGACAAGTGATGGGATGTCTAAATATAATCAAAACATATAGTATTAAAGAAGATTATGTACAAAGTTAAGATAACTAGCTAAGATTGCATTTCTGTCTGAGCAAGTTTCACTTAAATTTCAATTCCAGAAAATTGGTAAAAGCTGAAACAATTGCCATATATAAACTGAATGCAAAAATGTTGTATTCTAAAAGAAGATGGTAAGCAGGTCATAGATGTATTTGTTTCTTTCAACTATGTTCTTTCTTTGCTTCTGTTATTTATTCTCTATAGTTGACAGAACCTTCTTTTAAATCATGTGGATTTCCATCCTGTGAACAGCTGAAACAGTTTAGGCTACAATCATTCATTTGGTCTAACAAGTCATTTTTACTGGCAGAATATTGAAAAATGATCTTTGTAATTGCTGTATCATTTCTGTTTTGAAAGCAGGTAAAGTGTTCTTGGTGTTTAGTGAAAGCTTGGCTTTAATCAAACTGACTTTCTTTTTGCAGATGAATTTAAATTTCTTAAATGGACATAAGACTGCAGTCTCATCACCAAAGTAACTTAGTTTTTAAAGATGCTACAGAGTGTCTTGAATGAACTAACAAACCATTAAAACAGATTTCCATTTTGTATCTTGTTCTCTGATTAAAATATAACAATCCTGGTGGTGCAGTGGTTAGAATGCAGTATTGCAGGCTAAGTCTGCCCATATCCTGGAGCTCGATCCTGATAGGGCTTGAGATTGACTTAGCCTTCCATTCTCCTGAGGTCAGTAAAATGAGGAACCAGATTGTTGGGTGCAATATGCAACATAAACTACTCAGAGAGTGCTGTAAAGCACTATGGAGCGGTATGTAAGTCTAAGTGCTATTGCTATATTGCTGATTGAATTGTTTTTTTTCCAAATATCTATGGCTTCCCAACTCACATGAGGTGACTCTGGATGGTATACAACCAAACCCAGTAATTAAAACATTCTATATAACCAAATAAAACAATATACATAAAGCAAGGTCATGAGGGAAGAAACTATATATAGTATAGCCAGCATTCCAGCTCTTACCAGAAGATCACCAGTCCTGCAAAACCACATTTTGGGGACTTTCTGGGAGGTCATCTATGTTGGGACTAACCTCATAATGAGCAGAAAGATGTTACAGAAAGCTCATTCTGGGTCTGATCATATGGAGCTTCTTCTCATACAGGACTGATGTGAGAGGTAGATATACTTTGGAAGAGACAATCCCTCAGAAAATCTGGCCCCGTGCTGTTCTTGTCACTATTATGGCTTTTTCTTTCAATAAGTAACCTCTCTGGCTATTCATTTTTCCTGATCTGGAAAAGCTCTATAGATTGATTTGTCTCATAGTATCTTCCTTTGAGGGGTAATGAGCATATAAGAAGCCAGGGAGAATGTCAAAGATATAATTGTAAAGTAAGGTCAGTGACTAAGGTAAGTGCACAAATTTATCAATGGAAATTTCAGAGAGAGAGAGAGAGAGAGAGAGAGAGAGCAATTGAAAGCTTTGTTGTTTTGGCTGAAATAGTGAGCATTCAGAACAAAAATGCAGAATTATTATTTTTTGGTGTGCTATTTAATGTAAGTTCACATAAAATTGTCTCAAAAATCAAAGCTTGTAGAATGCAATTTAGATTTGTTTTGGGGGAAAAATGGATTAACCTGTATAGCTGTGGAGTTCATAGTACACTCTGAGTTTGATTATTTGCTGAGCAGTAATGATGATATCTAGTGATATGAAAAGTCTGCTAGAAAACAGACAAGCTCAGAGACAACAAAGCATTCCACATTTCAACTCTGAGCTGCACATATTCTTTTTTACTACAACCTTCATAGCTTCATCACTTTCATCTGATAGCATCTGCCAATCTTCTCTCATTGTTTCACTATGACAATCATGTTCTATTACAGTGCTGACTAATAGAAATTAAGCTTGGTCAACCAATTGGGCTTTAATTTATTCTTGCTTTGTCTTTTAGATGAAAATTTAGCGGGATAGACTCCATACCTCAGAATTTAAAACTGTCCTATTTCTCTGTTACAAGAGGCTTGTTTTAAATTTGAAATATAGCAACAGAAATCTTATCTCTATTATACTTTTCTTTTCACTTCGATTATGATCTTCGTGCATTCTTCTATAAGGAAGGTAAGAGGAAAGAAAATTGGCTAGGAACTAGATTCTAACAGATGATATTTTTAATTTGGTTGTCTACTTTTTGGATGCCTTCTTTTTCTAGAGAGTGGCAACTTCAACTGTATAACTGTACTTTTTTTTTTTTTGTTAGATAAATGTCCCACATGGTTTCATCTCGCCCACATGATACATCATTGCCAGTTGGCTCAGTTTTCCAGGGCTTGGGCTCATCATACGGAATTAGTTTCCAAAGATGAGATGCCATGCTGTTTCCATCTACTAATCTAGTGTGGGTTGGATAGATCTGAACTGAAGCCAAAGCAGAGCAAGATAGGATTGGATTACATCTACTGTCTTTGCCAAACTATTGTCAAGTTTTGCTAGTTTGCTTTCTGCGAAATTATAACTGGAGGTTGCTGTCATTATTAATGTTTTCATTCACATGAGTGCTCCTGCAAGTAAATCTAGTGATGCAGACTGAAATATGAAAGTGTTGATGCTGCTATTGTTATAGTCATTATGTACCCTGTATATAGCCTTAAGCAGAACAGAGCTAGCAGGGCAAACTACTGTTAAATTTATTTTAAGTTTTCAGTGATTGATGTATTTGTTAATGGTAACTGAGAGATTGATTTTACAGTATTTATAACTTGCCCCAACAAAATATCCTCCCCAAAGCATATTTTAAATGATTAAAACAGGATAATATTTTTTTAAAAAATCACAAAGAGCAAAAATCAAACCCAAGATAGCATCCATAGTTATTCAGCTTTGACCAAATGCATTGAAATAATATACTTTTAAGCTGTTGATTAAACAGATTACTTCTGGGGTAAGAATATTCTGTAAAATGGGAATTATTACAGAGAAAATCTGCCATCTCATCCACATATTATTTACTTGCTTTATTTATTTACAAAACTCATATGACCACCTATCTGAAATAATGATCCTAGAAGCTCACAACAATCAGCAAAAACCAAAATAAACACCAAGACCACATTCCCCCTCCCTGTCCAGGCATGAGACTAAGCAGACTCCCAGCTCCATCCCCATTCCAGTCCAACATACAGAGGAAGACCCTGGCTTATGGCTTTCTGAAAAGCTAAAAGGGAGAGATCTCTCAAATCTCACCTGGGAGGTTATACCAAATGGCTGGAGTGACCACTGAGAAGGTGTGTCTCCAAGGTCCCATCATATGACACCATTTAAGAGAGGGGACCTGGAATGTGCCCATCTTATCAAGTCTAGTGAATGAGCACATAACCTGGACCTGGATTGTTTAGAGCAGACATGTCAAACTCACGACGTCACATGATGTCGTGTGATGTAGCGGAACTTTTTCCCCATTGCCAGCAGTGGGGTGGGCGCGGTTTCCTCATGACGCATCCGGCCTGCGGGCTGGCAGTTTGACACCCCTGTTTTAGAGCTTTAACATTTTAAATATAACCTTGAAAGCAACTCAGAAAGCAACTGGAATTCAGAGCTGCTTATGCAATAGTGGTGTAATTTAGATGAATTGTTAGGCACTGAAAACTGTACATGCAGTTGCATTCTGAAGCAGTTGTAGCTTTTAAATGGTTTTCAAGGACAACATCATATATAGTGCACTGCAGTTATCTGAATGGGAAATGACTAAAGCTTGAGTGACTACGAACAAGTTTTTTCAAAGCATTCCATGCAATATATCTTAGTGCTAGTATATCCTAGTGCTGCACCATTGTATCTTTAAACATAATGACCAGCAATTTGAATTGAGCCCAGAAGCCTATTGTCAATCAGTATAGTGATTTAATGTAGATGTCATTCTATTTCCAAGGAGTTTTCAGAAACAACCCCATTTTCGAAGTGCATTAAGTAATCCAAAATTAATGATGTTCAAGCCCTGAGATACTGAGATCCTAGTCCAGATAAGGTTGTAACTGGTGTACCAACAAAAGTTGGCTAAAGTTGTCCAGCTGCCACTTCTGCCTGCTGTTTGAATGGTAATCCTGAGTCAAGGAAACTCTCAATAGTGAAGAATTTTAATTTTTGATAACAATATACAGTATCTCTGAGATATCCATGAAGATTCACTTATTGTTCTTTTTCCTTGTTTATTGTAAACATGGACCAGGAATTCTTTTGAGACATTTGTTCAGGAATTTATAACTCAGTTTGGACTTAATCATTTCCTGACTTGCTAAAAATTGATCAGAGGGTCACTATTTCATAATTTTTCTTACTTTTACTTTGATGTCTAATTCCTGTTTCCAGGATGTCCTTTGCTTTCTTTTCAATTGACTTTCTGCTGCTGCCTTCTCAGCTTCCATATTCCTAGTAAAGCTGAAAATATTTTCCCTCTAAAAAGCTACAGTCAGCTTCATGTTGAGTATTTTTGACTATGTGATTCTTGAAGTTCTTGTTAATATGGTAATGAAGTTTGTCACACCTACGAAATAAGGCTTTTCCTATACATTTGCTTGTTAAATAATTTGTGAAATTGAAAGCACAAGATTTTGGCTCCAAAGTCTCTATTAGTAGCATAGCCTCCACTCTGTATTTCCATCACTTCTATAATAATTCTGCAGTCTAATGAAGTTTATTTATTTAAGAAAATTTATATGACTAGCTAATTTACTCTCAGTGCCCAGGGTGGCATACAAAGATAACAATCAAAAAGCAATAACTCCTAACTCCTTAATCAAATAAGCCATGATGGGCTCCATCCTCTTCTAGGGTCTCCAGGCCAATTGGTAAAACCAGGTCCTCAGGGTCTTGCAAAAGAGTGTCACAATGGAGGCCAATCTTATTTCAGTGGGGATGATGTTCCACACTATGGAGAAGGCCCTTCTACTTGATCCTGCTAGATAAACCTCCTTAGAGTTAGGGGACTCATAGCATTCCCTGCCTCCCACCTCTGGTGGATTGGGTAGATATGACTGGGAAAAGATGGTCTTTCAAATAACCTGATCCCAAGTCACTGTGATGAGTCTCCTGGATGCTTCCTCAGATACCTCTAGATGTCAGCTCAGGAGAAGATGAACCAGTTCCTGGCATGTTAGGAGCTGAGTTGATTGATGGCTCTGAGGAGCCATCTGTGAGGGTTTTGGCTGAGCTCTAGGTGGGGGAAGCACCCAGGCTGCAGCCGGTCAGTGAGGAGTAGGAAGAACTGACTTCTGCACCTGATCCAAGAAAACATAGGACAGAGAAAAGGCAGGAGCAGAGAAGTTCAGCCAGACTACTTGTGAGGAGAAAGCTTTGCCCTTCTTGATGGGTTGCATCAGAAGCTAGCTTTTTAGCACAATAGGCAAATGGAGATGATGCTGGGAATGTGTTTGTTTCCTAGCTATGTGTTTTCTGGTTGTTGTGATTCCTGCCTCATTTTGGATTGACACTGTGCCTTGACTTGGAAACTCTAGACTTTTTATGCGGATTTAAATTTGCCTGGTGAATTTATTTTGATTGTGAGACCTTCAAGTGCCTTGTGGACTTTGGCCATTGCTCTGTGGACAAGCATTAGTCTGCTCATGGCTGGACTTAACTGGGACAGTTCTGGGGAGTTTGGGTGAAAGGAATTGCTGGAGAATATTAATAAACTCATTAACCACAGTTACGTGTGTGTAAGAATGAGCAAGACAGCACAGTCATGTAGAACTTTGAAGGTTACAATCAGCACTTGAATTGGACATGGAAGCAAATTTGCAGCCAATACAGCTATCATAGAAGAGATGACACATGTGCACATCTAGACCTGCACAAAACCATATGAGCCGCTGCATTTTGAATCAGTTGAAACTTATGGATAATTTTCAAGGGCAGGCCCATGTAGCAAACATTGCAATAGTCAAGATGGGAGGTGGTTAGAGTATGAGCGACTGTGAGCTGGGATTGTTGGTCCAAGAAAGTTACCTGTCAAGGTTCCAATAGACAAGACCAAATAAATCAGAACTCCCTAGTGTTTTGGGGGGTTTTTTTGGTAGGAGGACAGTGCCCATAGCAACATCACTGGCATCGGCTTGAATGATGAACGGCTTCTCAGGCTTAGGGTGTTTAAGAACATATTATAGTCCATTGTAAAGGCTGACAAGGTCAGGGTTCCCCCCCCCTTTTTTTTTCCAGTTTTTAATAATTCAGTAATGGGCATAGCGATTTTTGCAAAGGAGGGGATGAATTGCCGATAGAAATTTGTGAACCCCCAAAAACTTTGAAGCTGCTTACGGGTCTGTGGAGGTTGCCATTCTAGCACCGCTTTGACTTTGCAGGGTCGATTTCAATTCCCTCACTAGAGATTCAGTAGCCTAAGTAGTCGAGGTGTATCTAATGAAACTCTCATTTAGAAAGTTTGGCATAGAGGCTAGCTTTCAACAGTTTCTTGAGTACCTCCCGAATGAACTTGACGAGTTCTTCCATGGTTTCAGTGTAGATGAGGATATTGTCAAGGTAAACTCAAACTCCCTTGTATAGGTGATCATGCAGCACTTAGTTTATCAGTTGCAATATAATAATTTTGTCAGGAATATTGAAAGGCGGGATGGGTTGACTTACTATCGGGTTATCTTCATCATCTTCATCGCTATCGTAATGGTTTAATGTCAAAGTTCTGATAGACAAGACCAAATAAATCAGAACTCCAAGGCTTGAGATTTCCTCAAAGAACGTGTTTATTGGTTACATAGTATCGGCACGGTCAAAACTGAAACCAAGTCTGAAGTTCTCTTCAAAGAGAAACAATATTACAAAGTTAAACTTCCCACCCCAGTGCGATGTAATCAGCTACGTTCCCCAATAGAAGAATTTGGCGGGCTTCCTAATCAAATGCTCATGCCCCCATCAAACTGACAAAAATGACCTTGGTTCCCATGGGACAATACAATGTTTAGACTAGTAGAAGTCCTCAGCACTCCCCTCCTTGTGGCAACCTAGAACAAGCAAAAATGGCTGCAGCCAGGTTCATTGTAGAGTTGACATTACCCTTACCTCTTGGGATAACATAGTTCTTGAGTGCCTGAGTTATTTCATGTAAGCTTGTAATTTTTTTGTTTGCCTATGTGTAATAAAAATTGGAAATGAAATTCTTTACATTGGTTTCTTTCTGGTTCAAGTAATTATAAAATGCTTTTGTTCTCTTTTGCTTTTATTTTTCATTTCTAAATTTTCAAATTGTATCACTCTATTTGCCAATTTACTTCAGAATAATATAACTGTTGGATTAGAAGGAACTATGAGGATTATATAATCGAGCCCTTTGTGGTGTTAAGGATAACAAACTATTCTTTAGAGGTGGCTGTTCAGTTTTGTTTTAAAAACTTTCAGAGATGGAAAACTGAGATGGAAATTTCTGTAGCTATATCATTCTACTGTTGTACAAATGTTATTGTTAGGAAGTGTTTCCTCCTCCTCCTCCTCCTCCTCCTTGGCATGTGTCAATCACAGAGCACAATAATGATCTCCTTTCATTGTAACCATACTTTGTTCACTGTTGTGTGCACTTTGTTTTTGAGGCTGCCATCATTTATAGATGGGATCCTAGGTAATGGAAGTGTTTCTATATATTTAAATGAAATTTAGATTGCTGCATTTTATATTCATTATGTTAGGTCCTGGCTTTTTATGCAGTGGGAAACAGTTTCTGAATGTCTTCTTTGTGGCACTCTTTTATGTACCTGAATACCTGATATTGTACTTCCAGGAAATCTTTTTTGTCCTATTTAAATTACCATTACAGTTTGGTACAATTATGGTACCAAAGATTATCACGTTTTGGATGTGAAAACAGAGGTAAAAATGCAGAATATGCTTCTTAGGGAATCTCAGTGTGCTACTGATCGTTTATCTCTAATTTTGCCATACATCCAAATATTTCCAAATACCATCGTCTATTGCATATTTGGCTAGTTTCCTCTTGCTTTCATCCTTTTATAGTTAGAGTTAGTGGGCTGGCCCACATTCTAGGATGTAGACATCCCAATGAATATATTTGCACACAAGAAATCAAAGAACACAGGAAAGCTCTTTTTTTCCCTAGTTATCTAATTAGTTTTGATTTTTTGTGTGAAAATAAACTTTAGTTTCTGGTAATTTTTCTTTACTGTGTGTAAAAGCAAATGCATTATGACCCAATAATCGCCACCTTTCAGAAGAAGGTGTGAATTAATAATTATGCAAATCAAAAAATCATGCATACATCTACTATATGTGTACCACATGCCCCTATCCACAAATATTTATACTTCTCAGTTCATATGCATATAAAATGGAGGATTTCTTGTAACTATTGAAAATAAGAAAGGAAAAGAGAAAAATTGATCTTAGAAGCACTTTCTTCCCAGAGCTCTCTAAGGCGTCTCATAGCAATAGCAATAGCAAATAGCAATAGCACTTAGACTTATATGCTGCTTAAAGTGCTTTACCGCCCTCTCTAATTGATTTACAGAGTCAGCATATTGCCCCCAGCAATCTGGGTCCTCATTTTACTGACCTTGAATTGAACTGCTGGCAATAGGCAGAATTAGCCCGCAATACTGCATTCTAACCACTGCACCATCAGTCTCATAAGAAATGACCCTCAACCTTTCAGACTACCACACTGTTAACTTGTGGTCCAAATTCTAATACTCTGAAACTTAAGAGTGAGACCAACTGCCTATATTATGCTTCATTCAATTACTTCTATTTTATGGACTGCATGTTGTAGTCTATTTTTATAAGTAATGTAATTGTCTCAAAAATAATCTATCAGACCGCTTTACTACTTGGATGGGAACCCTCCAGGGCTATGGACTAGATTAGGAAGCTAAAAATAATCTAGGAAGAAGGCAATGGCAAACCATTTCTATATTGTTGAGAAAAATGCAATATGGGCATGATCATATATCCACTATAGGAGTCAAGCTCAAGGAACACTATTTTTTTAAAATAAATTGTGGTTTACTTGCCAGCCATTCCTTTTTATGTTATCAAGAACATATAGCATAATAAAAAAATAACCTGTTAGACCAAACTATTAACTCATATAATCCATTATTCTGTGTCACAGAGTGGGCAAATAAATACATTATGGCCAACAAAAATATTCCACAGCAATAATAGAGATGATAACATCATAAGCAATTGTAATGATTAAAATGAGCCAAAACTAAAGAAATAAAAAAGATCCAAATAATATTAATATAAAAATAATTCCATTATTTCATATTATTAAATCTAGGTAATGTCAAATATATCAATCTATCTTTTTAAAGAATGAATTAAAAAACTCATTTCAAAACTCATTAAAAAATACATTCCTTGAGTACCATATTTAGTAAAGAATACATTCCTTGAGTATCCTATTTAACTACAGGAGTGTAAATTTCCATGTTCCACTTATACTGTTGCTTTGTAACAGCTGGTATTCAAGACATGCTGTCTGCAATTTCAGATAACAGTCATCAGGATTGGCAGCCAACAGTAGTCCAACACTGCCATAAATTTGCCAGTCTCCTTTTAAAACCATTGAAATTAGTGTCTCTTATCATATCATATTGCATCATATTCCAGATTTAACTATGTTTAGTATAAGGATATTTAAAGGAGTCAATCTTTTTTGGTTCTTGGTAGAATAGCAATGAAGATATTGCTTGGAAAAGATATTGAGATGGCATTATATGGCTCTATCTACAAAGATCAGACTCATACAGTTATTTTTCCTATGACATTCTATGACAAAGTTGGACTTTGGAGAGGCGGGATAGCAAGATTAAATGCTTCTGACCTTTGCTGTGGAAAAGACTCCTGGGAATACCAGGTTTAGCCAAGAAAACAAATAGATCATAGGATTAATCAATTCAGAATTCTCACCCAAAGCACAAGTATCAGGCTTAACTTATCATATTTTGGACACATTAAACAAAGAGCCAGCTCTCTGAAAACCATCTAGTGCTGGAAAAGATGGAAGGAAAGGGGGTAAAAAGAGAATGACAGGATGTGAATAGGCTCAGTTTATAGCAGTGATGGTGCACCATTAGAAGAGCTGGAAGATCAAGTTAGGGACAAATCCTCCTAGAGAAAAATCTGTGTAGTTGCTAAAAGTTGATACTAATTTGATGACATATAATCAAATCCATCAAATTCTTTCAGTTCATACTTCTATGCTACAGTGTGAAATGTCTTCAATTTATTCTTCTTTGAGGTTAAAATCCCTGAAATTAAAAGTACTCATTAAAATAGCTCTCCTTTAAACTTGTTTTTTAACAGATGCTTCTAGAGAATTGGTATATTGGGAATATTACATTATGGGGTATAGTTCCTAAAGATGTTTAGCACTGCTTAGACAGAGTTTCTGTCTAAGACAACCCCATTCAGAATTTCATATTCAACAAGGTGCAGTTTTCAGTGATTTTTCTAATTCAGACTCACTACATATTCTTTGAATTTCTGGATTTTATTTCATCAGAAAGTTTGTGTAAGGGCAGTGAAGCACATGGGACTCCTTCATTTTCCAGAACATTAACAAAGTGCCTTGTATATGCAGCTTGACATTTTGTTGCTGAACTATGTACTTTGCCCCTTGGCCAGAGTTCTTGATGGGAAATGACTCATGCGCTTAAGTTTTTTAATCTTCCATCATTCAACCTGAATGCATGCAGATCTCAAATGTTGAATTTCTGAGCCACTTGAGGAATACTGGATATAAGTAACCATAGCTGTATATTCAGCATGCTTCAGGTTTTTTTCCTCCATGTCATAGAGATAACTAAGAATAGCAATCTTCCATCAAGTCTGTAATCTTGCAACTCTCTGATAAGTCTATATATGCATAAATCAAAGCTTAGATGCAAGTAACAAAAGAAAGAGATTTTAAAAAACATGGTTGAAGTCATTACTTTTTAATTTTTTAATGCATGCCATTGCATCAGAAATATGGTATTTATATTTAATATTTTCTCAGGAGCACTGTCAGGATGATCTATGGAAGCATTCACTTGATGTTTTTGAGAAGGGTCTAGTAGGATTATACTAACCAAAGATGATTGAGATAATAAATGTTTCTTCTAGTGTAAACAAAACAGTCACACTCTTCTACCCTCCCTTCCCTACAAGATCTATAGGAAAAAAAGATTGAGAAAAAACAACTTATATAGGAAATTTTTCCCAACTCAAGACAGGTGAAGAACATTTCCAAACAAAACCCCAAATTGAAAAACAAAACAAAAACAAAACCCAAACCAACCAACCTCCACCCAGGGACTTTGTCCTTTAAATGTATTTCAGTTTGCATTTTGATCTGAGTTTGGAAATGTTATCACTCACTTTGTCACAGACATAATTCACATCTTTCTTCAGGCACTGTAAACAAGAGAAATGGTTTAATGGCTCCCTAAAAGGCACTCTACACTGATAGCTGAGATTAGACTGTTTAGTAATGGATTTTTGCGTGCTGGAAAAAGAAGGGGAGGGAGACTTTGGCAGGGAGAAATGTAGTGGAAAAGAATCTTTGAAAGGCAGCAGTGAGGCATCTGAACGCTTGCTGGTTGAGTCTTATGCATGAGCAGGTAGACAAGTTTAAGGAATCTTCAGTACTGTGACTTTTATCAGTCAGGACTCTTTTGCGTCTAGAATTTTGCTGCATGTTAATTGAGGCCATCTTAATCCATTAATCACCTACAAGACAGAGTGAGATCTTCTGAGATCAGACCATGGCTGGCCCTTAGAAGCTCTTATGAAAAAGCATGGGCCCCTTCACACATAACATTGGTGTAAGACTTTCCATACCACACCATTTCCAAAATTCCTTGGTGGGGCTGAAAGTGAGTAAAACTTTTTGAAGATATCATGGTAAATGCTTTTGAGCTTGTTAGTCAGAGATATGAGAATCGGCCAAGGCATCCTTTCCAATATACATTTTGGAGAAAATCTTGTGTTTCTGAGGTTCCTGGTTAAAAGGAGAGTATTCAAAAACATGATTTCTTTTGTTGACAAATTGTGCTTTGTATATAGGGTTGTAAAGTCCCAGTTAGCTGCAGCTGGCAACATTTAACTGCATTTCACTGTCAAATAATGGTGCATGTCTTCTATATCTGAATATAGATAATCTTTTAGCTCCAAAGATTTGACACAATCTGATTTTTTTTTAGGGTGACAGGTTGTTTTGCAATAGGATAATGATATCCATTCACATTTCTTCTATTTCACTTTTTTCTCTTTGCTCAGTATTACATGTTTTATCGCAAGGTTAAGTTTTTGCTCATCGCACTTAAGCCAGGTGTTTTAACTTAAAACACCGGAAACTACTCAACTTTTTATTCTGAATCACTATCAGCAATATTTTTCTTTGAGGTTTGGCCCATGAATCTCTAGCTGATTTTTTTATGATTCAGATTCATATGCTTTGGTTGTGGGGGTGCGTTTAATGTTTTTTGAGAAGGAAGGAGAGTTTCACAGGAGGCAATGTGAAGTGAGCTCTGTGATAAGCCAACATCAAAGGGGCCAGATTTTCTAGGTGTTTCAATTTTGGGACTATTCAAATTCAGGTTTTCTTCAAACAAACAAACAGCACAGCTAATAGTAAGAAACTGTAATGCTTGTCTTTCTGTTCTTCTAAATCTACTGTTCCTAACTGCCAGTATATTCTACCACATTTTCTAGTCAAAGTGTTCTGGAACTGCATATTATGTGGCCTGATACAGGTCATTATAATTCATATGTAGAATGAATGCTCTTATAATCCATATACACCTAGATCTCCAAGACATTAAAAAACTCTAAGCACATGTTTTCACTTGTCTTCTTAAGTATAAGCCAAGTAAGAGAAATGTAAGTATATGTAGAAACTTACTTGATATTTACTCTCCCCATTTATTATAGGTGTTGTAGATAGGATTTAGGAAGATCAGGAAACTGAATCAGAGGAAAAAATATAGCTATTAATTGTGTTCTGTGAGCACTTAAATCTGTATGTGATATGAGATTTCACCAAGCTAGAGTAATCTTTCAGATTGCTAAATTGGAAGTAATTATTTGAATAGCTTGTACTATTTTTTCAGACAATGGAAATCTGCTTGAAATCTGGCATTGTTCTCTAGAAGGAATTTTAAGTATTTTATGAAAGTTTCTGCCTCTGTATTCCATGGAATGGTGAAACAGAGAGCTGGATAATATCATATTAAATTGGTTGTTTGTGTGTGTTGCTTACATTTCTATGCTGATGATAGATGCTATTCCCCACCCTTTTAATAATGTTTCCAAAAGAAAATAGCTAATTTGTGATCCTCAGCCATAAAAAGGATGAACCAAAAGTTCAACCAATCTCACCAGTTTTTGCACTGATCATTGAACATTTAGCACCTGATTCTTAGACCACTAATAGATGGTGACCAGATACAGAAAAACTTTTTTAGCAGGTTTCAGATGCACTGTGATGACATTAAAAAGTTAACTTTGCTAGCCTCAGACACTATATCTTGAGACTCTAAAAAAGATGGCATGAACTTTTAATTAAAACTCCAGGATAGTAACCTCCTAGCTCTGCACTTTGAACCTTGCTATCTTTGTATCAGAAGCAAAAGAAAATATATCTTGTAGCAGAGAAACAGGCAGACATCATGTTCAGAGAAAGTTATTTAATTAGTGTTGATCATGACTGCTGTTGTTGGTGATTTTATAAGGAATAATTTAGTACTTAATAGTCTGTTGCATGTACCAATTCTATGTGGGAAAGAAAAGCAAATTGTATAAAATGAATGTAATACATTTGAAAAGTCTTGTTCTAGTGAGCTGACAAGTTGTTTTACTGTCTCTTCATATTGTGATGAGATACCCTGGGATATGTCATGTAAGATGCTGTGTGAGCCTGTATGTTTCCTTCATTTTAAAGACAATTGGGAAAAATTGTTTCTCATTATGGATTAAGAAAGAAACCAGAGCCGACAAATTGAGAATGGAAAAGAGCCTAAGGTTTAGATTCCACATATATTATAGAAGATCAATGCTTAAAAATTGAAGCCCTCTGAATATGATCTAAAGCCTCGCTTTTTCAAAACAAAAGTAATGTGCCAGATTACAAAATTTTGATCAAAGTCAAGATACACTATCAGTAGCATGAAATAAAATTACTAGAACCTGGTAAAATACATGGGACAAAACAGAGATATTTTACAGGAGGGACAATTGATGACTCTGGGACTACAGTTAAGTTTCTTGAACTTTCATTGAGTTGCAGGAGAATCTGAAAGCAGAAGGATGGACCTGAGAATGTTTTATGTTTGCTTTTCTTGGAAGCAAATAAGTCTTCTTTCTTCTTTTAATCTCTTGAATAATGCCCTAAAATTGTTATTTGGAGGGAGGAGGGAACAATTTATTGAGATTTCATACTTCAAGAAAAGCTGCAACTTTAAGAGACCTTGGAGAAGCACTTTGCTACTTATTTATATGACCCAGCAGAAAAGACAATTACAGGCTGAAATGCGCATAGTAGGAATGACTATTTGAAGACATCTGAAGGATCTTGAAACAGTATCCCAAAATCTCATCTGTTATTGCTTTTGTCATTAAATAGGCTTTTCTCTATTACTTGATAAAGAATGTGACCCTATAAGGGAGACATCTTTAGACTGCTAGGGAAATGTGACATTTCTGCTTGAATTTCTATTTTATTACTTAATTATTGTTTATTGATTCATGTATTATGGTTTGTTTTCTTTTTTGTTAAGATTCTGGTTTTCTCTACCCAGAGTGACTTCAGTTGAGTTGTGCAACTGTATAAATATGATACATAGATATATACAGATAATAGATAGATAGATAGATAGATAGATAGATAGATAGATAGATAGATAGATAGATAGATAGATAGATAGATAGATAGATGTAGAACTTTTTCCTAACAAAAATTCTTTAAAAAAAGCAAAATTAGAAGTTTTTTGTTTACAAGGTGATATTATTTTACAAATTACTTATTCAGAAGAGAATTTATATCATATCACATACTAATGTGTTGCATAATACCTTATCTCAAAATGAAATTGTTAGAGGTTAACAATTTCTGAAAGCCAGTCTTAACTTTGGTATCATTAATTTGATACCAAACATTAGTTCTCATGTTTCTAAGAAGGGTCATATTGAATTTGACCAAAGGCGTAGCACATCTGACATTTTATTCCCAAAGAGTTCAACCAAATTCAAATAGATAGCCTATAAGTTGGAGATGGTGCTACAATAGTAATGTTTCTCATTCATAATTTTCAGCAATGATGTTTGGGAGGCATAATACCTTCTTTCCATCAGGTTATTAGACTCACTGATTTGTCTGAAAGGTATCTAAATTGGCGACAGTTCCTTAGTACCAAATTTTGTGCAAGAAACTTTACTTGATTAATATGCCCTGTTAAAAACTTATGAACTGTACTAGTATTAAAGGTTTTCCCACAGTTTAGAAAACTAAATTAATAAGAGGTTGTTTGCAAGGCTGCTGATGGTATTTCATTATGATTTTGAGTTAGGATTTCAATGGAGATGTATTTAATTTATAACTAAAAATACTATTTTGAAGCATTTTATGCTGAAACCTACAGTATTTTTGGCATGAGGTAATTAAAAGCAAATGCAAATAGTTAAGGTTTGTTTCACTGATGGTGACTCATGCCCTCACTTCTTAATTACACTGCTGCACACAACTTGAGATTGCCTTTGAAGACCACCCAGAAACCGCAGTTGGTAGAAAATGCAGCTGCTGTCTATTAATTGGGAAGAGTTGCTGCAGCAAAATAACTCCTGTCTTGTGAGCACTCCATTGTGGGTACTCTATTGAGTGCTTATAGGTTTCTGTATGGAATTCAAAGTTTTTGTACATATCTATTAAGCCTTACATAGCTTGGCTCCCTCTTTGGGGACCATCTCCTCCAGGTACAATCTGTCTTCTTCCCATTTAATCTATGTGGGACCATTGCTTTGGCTAAGAATTTGAAGGCAGTTTTTCTCTGTTGTAGCCTAATTGTTATGGAATGGTTTGCACCTGCCCCAAAATAGACTGGCTCCTCCCTGCTTTATATGAATGTTGGAAGGTATCAAACTGGAATTAATGGAGATGTGGCCAACCTATAGCTATCATATCTTAGTTTAAAGACTTATTTGTACATGTGTAAATCTGACTTTGTAGAAAAAAATGAGCTCTGAGAGAGAAAAATAATTGATGATAGATTTCAGGAAGAAAGTTTGATAGTTTAATTTTTGATTGTGTGCCATCAAATCCATGGTGACCACATAAATATTCTCCATAATGATTTGTTTCTAACCTGGCATTCCAACTATGCCATTGCCACTATAACTGAGTTCATCTACATTGCTGTTGGTCATCCTCCTCTTTTCTTTCCTTCCCACTATTGGAACTTTCTCCATTTAGGTCTTAATTTATCCAAAATAAAATAATTTGACCTTGGTTACTTGTTCCTCAAGTGAGATCTCTGGGTTGATTTGGTCAATGTCCTATTGATTTGTTTTCTTGACTGTCTGTGATATTTTCGGTAATCCTGTCTAATACCACAGTTCAAAAATGTCAAAAATCCTTCAAAAAAGGATACTCTTTCTCTCCTTTCCCCCCCCAAAGTCTGACTTTGGCTTTCATAGAGTATCTGTCAGAACCCAGTTATTGGGAGGGGGGTGATTTCTTTATTCAATGTTTCTGCAGGTTCTGCCATACTCCTGGGAGGAGGGGAGAAGCTATAGGCCCTACAATGTATCCTCTCTGCTTTCCTCTATCTGCCTGCTCTTTGATCTATTTCATTTTCTGCCAGCCTGGGGTGAGAATGGAATGTGCCTCTGGCCATCTGCCTTATCTCTAACTGTGGAAGAAGAGGCACAAAGACCTAACAGCCTAACAACCTTGGGAATGGCGTCTTATCAACCCCGTTCCCACAGCGGGTTCACACTTGGAGATTGGCTCACTTGAACTGACCGGATGGACTATCAGGGTGGGGTTTGCCATTACTCTTTTAACCTATTGATTCATGTAGGAAATTCTCAGATCCTTCTATGCCTACTGTCAACTTCTCCTAATAAACGTTCCTTTTGGAATGAAGCTGTTCCAGAAGTTCTGCTTTCCTGGGATGAGGGATTGAGGCAGGTCCTTACATTAGGCAGGATCTGCAATTTTGGTCAGCCCGGAAGGAAGACCCTTACTGTGGGGACCATGCAAATGATGTCGAACCACGGTGTGGAGAAGGAGGAAGGCAACCTAGGCAGGGAAGCTTCCCCCCAGGTTGGCCTAAGTGGCGGCAGCTCACAGTCCTCCAGTTCCTCTGATTAAGCCGTGGCCACTGAGCACTGGAATAAGCCAAGGTGGTCAATAGACATTGGAAAAAAGGAAGACTGGGACCAGAAAGCCAGAAAGGTGACCCTCAAACGGGGCAGCCACCAGCCGGGTTGGAAGCTGGAGATGGAGAGGTCGCTCCAACTCAGGAAGAGGACAAAAGGCCAGCCCATTCTAGCCGGTTCCTGGAGCAAGCAATCTATATGCTGAGGGTCGCTTTCGACTCCCTATAGGAGGAGAAAGTGAACCCATGCCGAGGCTCGATAACCACGGGCATGGCAGAAGAAGAGTGCACGGAGCGCAAGGTTGTGAACCCAGGCCCTTCCAGCAGCACCTCGGAGACGGCAGCATCTGCGGCTGCAGCTGCCACCCCAGCGCGAGTTGTACCAGCCGAGGGAGATGGGCACTGGGCCAGACAGAGGACACTCTTGGGGGTAGGGTACAATGGAGAGCCTGAGAAATTGGGGTTCTTCCTGGTCCATGTCCTAGCTACATGGAAGAATACAGCCGAGATATCCCCAGTGATCACGGGAGGGTGAGAATTGTAACCATGGCTCTGAAGGGAGCGGCTGCAGAATGGTTGGTGACCCTATACGATGCTGATGCTCTGGAGCTCATAACTTCAATCACTTCATGGCCACCCTAAGGAGAAGGTTCAAGGACTCCTGGCCAACAGGAAAGCTAGGGAACGCATAAAAACGGTGAGGCAGGACCGTCACCCTGTGGCTGAATACACTGAAGCAAGCTGACTCAACTGGCCAGAGGAAGTCCTCGTGGGCCATTTTAAAGATGGACTGAATGATGATTTGTATTACACCTGCATTCCCCGGGGAGATCCTGATTGACTCCATGATTGGTACATCTTGGCCGAGGAAGCCGAAATCAATCAAGCCCACAGACAGGGATGCCTGGGACGGTCCTGGGGACGATTCCCCTCGGAGGGGGTTTGGGAGCTAGCAAAACCACCCACCACAACACTTAGGTCATCAGCCTGTTTCAAGTGGGACAGGGAAGGAGGGACACTGCTCAGCTGAGTGCTGCTCGAAGACCCCTGTGTGGAAGCCAGAGGGGAAAAACCAGGAAAATGCTTCAGCGACCAAAACAGATGGCCATGAAGAGCGTGGAGGTTGTCGAGGTCCAAACCCCAACAACTAAGGGGGGAGGAACTGCAACTCCAACAGGAAAATGCCCCGAATCCTCTGATAGCAGCTCAGCATGCCTCACCAGAACTGTAGAACTGTTTAGCCCAGGGATGCCGGAAAATGTCTCATTAAGAGCCCTGATAGACTCTGGCTGCACCCGCTGCCTCATAAGCCCAACCCTGGTGGGGAATTTAGGAATCCTGGTGAGGCTGAAGAAGCCAATTTTGTTTGGCCAATTAGATGGGTCCCTCGCAGGGGAGTCCCAGCCACCCTCACCATGCAGCCCATCCAACTCACACAGGGGAACACATAGAGACTCTAACTTTCATGGTGACTCCTGGAATGGAGTGTCCACTTATTTTAGGGATGGCATGGTTAACAAAATGGAACCCAAGAATGGACTGGAGGACGGGAGAACTGAGATTCCCCAAAGGAAATATGGCGGAAAGGGAGCAATCCGGACCCAAAAGGGGAATAGAGGTCCGGAAGGCATAGCCGTGGCAAACGATGGGGAGCTGGAAAACATACCTGAGGAATATTGGGATCTAGCTGAAGTGTTCAGCGAAGAGAGGTCCGACAAACTGGCCCCCCACCGACCCACAGACAGTGCCATTGAGATTTTAGCGGGAACAATACTACCTAAGCCAAAAATGTATTCCATGACCCCCCGGGAGTTGGAGGAGTTACAAAAATTTATAGACAAAAATTTGGCAAGAGGGTTCATACAACCAGCAAAGCCCAAAAACATAGCCTCCATGCTATTCTGTGAGAAAAAGGATGGGTCTCTTCGCCTCTGCATTGATTATAGATCTCTGAATGTAGTGAGTGAGAGTAATCTCTACCCACTCCCCTTAATAAAGGACATATTAGCACACTTGGTGAAGGTTTTTTTTTTTTCAAAACTGGACTTACGGGAGGCGTATTACGGTTAGAATTAAGGAAGAAGATGAGTGGAAAACATGATTCAATTGCCTCCTGGGGTGTTTCCAATTTAGAGTGCTTCCATTCGGGTTGCAAGGGGCACCCGTTGTATTTATGCAACTGATAAATGAAGTGCTCCAGGAGCACCTCGACAAGGGGGTTCTTGTTTACTTGGATGACATCCTGATATTCACAGAAACCAAAGAAGAGCATGTCAAACTGTCAGAGATGCTAAATAAATTACGAGCCACCCGCCTGTATGCCAAATTGTCCAAATGCAAATTCCACAAGGAAAGGATTGACTACCTGGGGTACCGCATATTTCCCACTAGTATAGAGATGGATCCTGAAAAGGTCCAAGCAGTGTTAGAATGGGCTCCGCCCCGCACCTGGAAACAACCACAAAGTTTCCTTGGGTTTGCTAACTTTTTATTATCAATTCATCCCCTCTTTCACCCAAATTACACTACCCATCACGAATTTGTTAAAAACCAAGGGAAAGGGGAAACTGAAGCCCAGCCAGACACTGAAATGGACTATGGAGTGCCAAGCTGCTTTTGAGAAACTGAAAAGGCTATTCTTGGCAGAGCAAGTCCTGAAACACCCAGACACTGAAAAACCTTTCATCATTCAGGCAGATGCTAGTGATGTAGCAGTGGGTACAGTATTGCTTCAGGAGAATAACGAAGGGAAATTACAGCCTTGTGTGTACACATCGAGAAAACTCACAGAAACCAAACAGAGATGGGAGAAGGAAGGAGAAGGAAGCCAATGCCATTCGTTGGGCTCTCCTGACATGGCAACATTTCCTGGAAGGGAACAAAATCCCCTTCCAAGTATGGGCTGATCATAAGAACTTAGAGTTCTAAAAACACCCAGGAAATTATCCCCCAAACAGGCGAGGTGGTCCCAACACTTCCATCATTTCAGTTTCACCATTAGACACTTACTGGGGGGGGGGGACTTCCTAGCAGATACTCTGTCACAATTACCACAATACAATAGCACAAAAACTGAGATAACAGATAACAGACTTATGCCATCAAGGCAACTAGCGGAGCCAGTAACCACGCCAGCACAAACAAAAAATCTCAAAGCACCAGAGAGCACGGCGGGGGTGGAGTTCAGACAAGCCTTAGAAAAGGACAAATGGTTTCTAAACCATAAGAACCTTTGCACAATGAATGATGGACTGCCGTGGGTTGGGGAAAGCTCTATGTCCCAACAGCCCAGAGACTAACCTTCATGCACCTTTGTCATGATTCCAAAGTAGCTGGGCACTTCGGATTCGTGAAAACCCTCCACCTGGTGAAGTGGCAGTTTTGGTGGCGCTTGATAAAAAAGGACATTGAAAGCTATGTGGCTAGTTGTCCCGTTTGCGCAGCAGCCAAATGAAGGCAAGGAAAGACCGCGGGATTGTTGCAGTTGGTGGCAACCCCGCCAGCACCCTGGAGGGAGATTTCTATGGACTTTATTGTGGAATTACCAGAGAGTGGAGGGAATACTGTCATTTGGGTAGTGACAGACCTGTTCTCAAAACAGGTGCATTTCATCCTGTGTCAAAAAATCCCCACAGCAAAGATGTTAGCAAAGCTGTTTGTGCAACACATATACTGACTGCATGGGGCCCCACAACGAATCATATAAGATAGGGGGATGCAGTTTACATCTGAATTCTGGAAGGCTTTCCTGGACCTTTTGGGGACCAGTCAGGGGTTGCCATCTAGTCACCATCCACAAACGAATGGTGGGTCAGAACGTTCGAACTCAGTACTGGAACAATACTTAAGATGTTTTATAAATTACCAGCAAGACAACTGGACCGATCTGCTTCCCTTTGCAGAAGTCGCGTGTAACAACACCGTTCACTTCAGCACTGGGTATATACCATTCCAAGTCACAACAGGACAAAACTTCTACCCAATGCCTGAACTACCAACTAATAAACCCACCATCCCCTCTCTGAAGGAATGGATAGCACAACTCCAGAATACCTGGCCGGTCATGAGAAAAGCCTTAAATGAGGCTAGGGAGGCATACACGATTCAAGCAGATAAAAAACGAATAGAACCAAAACCTTTCCAAGTAGGAGAGAAAGTATACCTGTCCACTAAATATTTAAAATCTCTGTAAATGTCAAAGAAGTTGGGACCAAAATTTATGGGTCCTTTTCCCATTAAATCCGGTGACAGTAGAATTGGAACTCCCCAAAACACTAAGACAGGTTCATCCTGTATTTCACTGCAGTCTATTAAAATGAGAATTAAACTTGCCCTTAAGGCCAGTTCCCCGATCATGGTAGAAGGAGACCAACATTTTGAGGTCAAAGAAATCCTAGACTCTAGAAAATATTATGGTTCCACACAATACCTAATAGCTTGGAAGGACCTACCTCCTTCCCAAAATGAGTGGGTCCATAAACAACAGCCCTGAGATTACTTAATAAATTTCATGCTAAATCTCAGCCCTGAGATTACTTAATAAATTTCATGCTAAATACTCTGGCAAACCGGACTAACATAAGTGTTTTCTCTCCCTATCTTGTTCCCTCTGCAGATGGATCTCTCATTTTTTTAAGGGGGAGCAGCATGTCAGAACCCAGTTATTGGGAGGAGGGTGATTTCTTTATTCTATGTTTCTGCGGGTTCTGCCATATTCCTGGGGGGAGGGGGGAAGCTATGGGTGCTAAAATGTATCCTCTCCACTTGGCTATGGGTGCTACAATGTATCCTCTCCACTTTCCTCTGCCTGCCTGCTCTTTGATCTATTTCCTTTGCTGCCAGCCTGGGATGAAAATGGAATGTGCCTCTGGCCATCTGCCTTATCTCTAACTGCGGAAGAAGAGGAGCAAATACCTAACAGTCTAACAATCTTGGGAATGGCATCTTATCAACCCCGTTCCCACAGTGGGTTCACACCTGGAGATTGGCGCATATGAACTGACTGGATGGACTATCGGGGTGGGGTTTGCCAGTTATTCTTTTAACCTATTGATTCGCATGGAAAATTCTCAGATCCTATCTTCTATGCCTTCTGTCAATTTCTCCTAATAAAAGTTTCTTTTGGAATGAAGCTGTTACAGAAGTTCTGCTTTCTTGGGGAGAGTGATTGAGGCAGGTCCTTACAGTATCATATAGAACACAATTCTGATCTTTATTGGTATGGACACATCCTGCCATTTGAGTATCTTTTCCAACATGGCTGCTCTATCAAGTGCTAGTCTGTGGCCTGCTGGTTCCTTTGTTGATGATGTTGATTATGTAAATAGCTTGGTCTTTTTTATTTTTAGTCCTGATGCTCCTTGGCTTTATCTAAATTATATTTCCTGTTAAAGTTGTAAATATTAAACATGTTTGCCATCATATTTTATTCTTAAGCAAGGATGGGAAGTCTAAGGACCTGCAAAGATTGTTGAACTACACTTTCCATTATTCCTAATTATTGGCCAATCGGACTGACAATGATGGGAGTCATGTTTCATTAACTTCTGGAGGCCAAGAGGTTTATCATACTTTTATAAATTTTTCTTTATAGTCGCTCAAAAAATCCCCAAGCTCTTTCCCCATTATATCCAATTTAATTTAGTATTGAAAAACCTTTACTTTTCTTGACCAATAAGCTATTCCATCTGGCCAAATTCCTACTTACAGTTGGTCCTCAGTCACAGAGTATATTGAATTAAACCTTTGCCAGGCTAGTGCCACACAGCATATAACTTAGGACAAGGCTGAAGCTAGAAGACTAAATGCCATGTAGTATAGAAAATTCAGGCAGTCTGGCATTATTTTTGAAATGAATTTCAGTGTTATACATATATCATTCTTACATTCTTACCTATTTGAAATTAATTTCTCTTCCTGTTGTTCTTTAATCTTTCCAGTGGCTTTTCATGGACTTTCAGTGAAAATCAAGAAAGAACCCCACAGTCCATGTTCTGAACTCAGCTCAGCTTGTAGTCAAGAACAACCATTCAAATTCAGTTATGGAGAAAAGTGCCTGTACAATGTCAGGTAAAGTAACTAGTATATTTTGCATTAGTGCTTTCAGTAGAAACTTTAACATCATGGTGATACAGTAATGAGAGAATTGAAATATATTTTTTCCCCATCCTGGGAAGAGGTTCTGGTCTTGTGACATAGCTGTATCTGATCGTACGAGTTTGTAAGTGGGGAGATAAATTCTTGTCATGTTTAGTCCTAAGAAAAATAAGCTAGTTTGGGAACACGGTAGCTTAAATTGTCCCAAAGGTGCTTTTTCAAAAGGCAAATTAGACTTTATTTTTCCCTGATCCCAAAGTCCAGTTTGCCTTTTGAAAAAGCACCTTTGGGACAACCATGATCTCAGATGACTGAGAATCTCCATAAACAATAGACTAAATTATTTCCCTTAGATATAGGAGTTTCTCTTTCATTGGCTGAAATGGTATTGGCTACATGAACACTTGGATTTTTTTGTTTAGTTTGTGTTTTAAAAAATAAAATTTTAAAATAATTAAACCAGTGTTTCTAAATCTTGGTTTCTTAAACTTGTTAAACTGTGTGGATTTCAACTCCCAGAATTCCCTACATAGCTTAAAGTGGCTAATATAGAGAAATATAGTGATTCCTCTATAACTACGCGTGCGGTGCTTCTGCTTGCCCCCAGTTGAATGCTTTTGCCAATAGATGCAGCCAACAAGCCTATGAGTTTTTGTCATGATAGCACACTAGTTTGTTCTTCTCTAATACCATAACAGAGTTCCTGATTTGCATATTATGATGTACAAATCATCTGTTTGTTAATCTAGCCATTGACAATTGACGTCAGGTGGGCATGATCAAGCAAGATGTACAGGAATGCTTGCACATTTTGGAAAAGTCAGATTACAACTGCTCACCCTCCATTGCATGCAAATAATTGTAGCTGAATCTGGAACCTTCCACTGTAGCTGAATCTGGAACCTTCATCATACATGATGAAACTGGTATTGATTCTTTGAGTGTAGGTTGAGATTAAACTACAGTTCTTGGTTGAAATGTTCAACAAATCTGGAAACTATCTATTCCAGTGGTGTGAACAAAGGGACAAGAGGACTGTGCTGAAATTTTTTTTGGAATAATAAATCAGAATAAAATTGTTTTGCAAGCTAATCTGAAGCCAGTGAACACTGTTATATAAGTATTCAACCTCCACTTTAAGTGACATCTGATACCTGTATATTAGTTAATTCTCACTATCTGCCTCATCAGGCTGCTATGCTGCCAGAATCGGTGGTCTGTCATAGCTTTGCAGCTACTGCATGATTAAGAGAACTCCTGCCTTTATGGAAACAAGAACAGGGGCTTTGCTTGCAGCTGTTACAGGAGCAGTACCAAACAAAAGGGGTAGCCCTTTTCCCAGTTTCAAATGATTGTGAAACAAGTGAAATTATGAATCATCTGAGTGCAGTCAGGGTGGACAATGATCTGAAAGCTTGTTAAAGTTGTATAATGATATAGGATTATAGGAATTGAAGTAAAAAATATGTGGGTCATTATCACTTCCCTTAAGGAGATGCTGTTTTTCTTCTTTGGAACGGCTTCTTTCACACATTCTGCATTGCAAGTAGAACTGTGGCTCCATTCATTTTCATTTATATCTTATTTCATTTCTATAATTTCCAGTGACAAAGAAAGTGTAAAAATGCAACAGAACATAACAGCTGGTGTATATGCTCTGTAAAAGTATCAAAAGTAATCTGATGGTGATGGTCTCCAATAGTATAAACCTGGGAAAATTAAGCCCATTGCCAAAAAGAAATCAAAGTGGGCATGAGGAATGCTTCCTTTGGAAGAAAGGTCCATAAGTGGTGTCCAGATGCATTAGGATGGGTATAAAGTGTCTGCCTTTTTATTCATCTCACAGAGTGCTTTGCAGCAATGTATTTACCCTTGGGAGTTCAAATAGCTCTGCAACCAAGACTCTAACATTTTTGAAGAAAAAATAGCATCATTGTAATATGCATAACTTTGTATATTTATTTTAGTTTTACTGTATGCTTGTAACATTCTAACAGTGCTTCTAATGGCAACAGATTCCTGAATGAGGATGGGTTATCTGTCCTCTCTCTGGATTTTCCAGAACCCCTTTCTCATTGGTCATCAATAGGGAATGCTGAGAATTGTAATTCAGCTGTATCTAGTAGATAACAGGTTCCTTCTCCTAGATTCATATAAGAGAAATCCTTTTCTCCCTTCCCCAAATTTCCTGGACTTCCTTCATCTTTTAAGGATATGGATTCTTAATAGGTTTAATCACTTGTTCTAATCAAATATGTCATGTTTAAATTCTTTTGAAATTCAAATTTCTTATTTACATGCATACACTCATGTACACACCTATAGAAACAATGCAAATAAAATATAAGATGTCATTTTACTGACATGTTTCTTGCTTAAGGATAATATAATAATAATAATAATAATAATAATAATAATAATAATAATAATAATAATAATAATAATAATAATAATAATAATAATAATAATAATAATAATAATAATAATAATAATAATAATAATAATAATAATAATAATAATAATAATAAAGCTGGAAGGGATCTTGGAGGTCATCTAGTCCAACCCCTTGCTCAGGCAGGAAACCCTATACCATTTCAGACAAATGGCTGTCCAGCCTCTTCTTAAAAACTTCAAGTGTTGGAGCATTTACTGCTTCTGGAGGCAGGTTGTTCCACTGGTTAATTGTTCTGTCAGGAAGTTTCTCCTTAGTTCTGGGTTGCTTTGGAGATAACTCTTGAGAGGTTGATGAAACTTAAAAATGAACCCAACTTCAAACAATGAAGCAACATACAATATAGTCTCTGACTTCCAATTATCCATTTAGCATCTTATATCTTCCAGTCATCTTAAATCAATATTCTGAAGTGATCCAGTGAAAGATTAGCTTCACTATTCTGCTAACTGATAGGACAACACATTTGTTTCTAATTCCTATCAGGCTTTGGAATTACTCCTAGTGCAGCTCAATCTTACTCTATACCTGAGAAATCCCAATTTGCATCTTTGATGCTTTTTCTCTCACTAATACTGGCCAGATTCATATTAGAATTAGATGATCTAGAAATTTCATAACTACATGATAATTGACAAGATGTTATTTTAAATAAGAGTTTTCAGGCGCAGGGGATCATTTTTAACACTGTTTTGTGGTAAGTTTTTTGAAACTCAAAAGCTTGAATCTGTTATGTAAAACTTGAGTCAGTCTAGTAAATGTCTTCCTTCTATGTTTGTGGAATATTTCTGATTTTTTTTAAATTTAAATTTTAACCATTTTTATTATATTCTACAGCTTTAAAAGTTCATTTTTGTAAAATCAGCTTGTCTGATCCAAAATCTTTATAAAGCTGCAAAACCGTCTTTATAAAAATTGTGGTGCAAGCATTTTGTTCTACATATTCTTAAAATGTAAGAAAAACAAACTCTCCAAACAAATAGCAGATGTATCTAACAAGCACAAAGAATAATCAGTGTGCATTTGTTATGTATATTATATCCAGAACTTCCTAACTGGGTTAGGAAATAATGCTGGATAGAGAATGATTTATGCTTTGATCATCTAGTAGAATCAAGGTCTCATGTTCAAGATTAGAATTAGTTATTGGGCCAGAGGAAGTTGATTAAATACTGTGCTTTGTGCTACAGTGTATTTGGTGTTGCCTATGTACATAATGTGAACTTAGTTTTTGCATTTGTAAACCATAATTCAGGACTTTACATGATATCTGAACTCAGCCATTATGGTATAGTAATGTAATCATGGCTAAAACAATCTGGAAGCAAATGGGGAAATAAAATTCAACTTCAGAATTATACACATGGTCTGTCTGGATCAGCATTCCCTAAAATTGTGCCCTTCAGCTATATTTTGGAACTAAAACCCTCAGAATTCTCACCAAAACAATAAAGGGAATCAGATGTAGATAAAATTGTATATGGTCTTGATTGTGCTATCAAGTCTAACTGGGATATGCTAGAAGCTGAGATCAGTATCCATTGATGGTTCACAATCAATCCATCCATCTATTTGAGAAAGCCATTTATCTCTCCCCTTGTTTAACAAATAGTGCCTATGATCAGAAGCCACAAGTGGGAATGAGGACTTCTAACCCACCAACTCCATCAAGCACTCCAGTTTCACCACTGCATCATGCATCTTCAAACTCGGTTCAGAGTTCTAAACCTGACCGGATTTTTCCAACTCACTTGCCTCCATCCCAGCCCATCCCAGACAATAGCTTTCCTATGGATCACAGGTAACAAGAGTCAATTCTTCCTATGTTTGTTTCCCACTGCAAGTAGGTTTGTCCTGCCACTTTCTTATGTTGTATTTATTATTGAATATCTCAGGATCATCCACCATAGTTAATTTTTTTAAAACCTTGAGAATAACGAATGAGTGAATTCGCATATATGCAGAGACAGGAACCACAATCAAAACACGGAAAGGTAAAATATTCTGAGGAATGTGTCGTCTATCAGCATATATGGTAGGCCTATATACATTTAAAAAATAATTCAGAAAAAGGTCCTTCAGACTATGTAGAAATTTGAGCAGAGTATTTCTGTGCTAGCTAATTAAAATAGCTTTAAAAAAAATTCTTCTCAAGCCTAAAAAAAAGTTGCTACTGATTTAAGAAAACAAAACAGCATATTTTTCAGGACCAGACAAAAGCATGATAAAAAACATGTCTTCTTTAATTAATAGCAGCGAAGCTTGAAGGATATCTTCCAAGTCATTTTCAGAACATGCTCAGTTCTAATACATAAGACTATATTATAGCATTTTTTAATTTTGTGTTAACTGGACTACAAAGTTAAAAGCTCTTGATGACAAATCATTAGCACTAGACAATCTGAAAATGTTTTTTTAAGGATGATATTTTTAATGGCAATAGATGTTATGATCAACATCTCATAAAATTTTACTGTATTTGGACAAAGTAGGCAATCTTCTATAAATTCCATACAGATAAATGCTATTTATTTGACTGGAAAATGTTTGCTACATAGGTGGTTATTTTTATGAGGGTTACAAATCACTCTTTGTTCATTGTTTTGAATTTAATTAAATCAATTGTACATAAATATTGCTGTTTACTCTTATAATTTGCATAGTATCCATTGAAAGGGTGTGGGCTTTTTTGTTTTTTATTTAGTCCTTTGAGCATTTTGAAATGCACGAGCTTAGGAAAAGGAAGTTAAACAGCCAAAACAAACTATGTTCAAATAACTTTAGACTTAGCAAAACCGCAAAAGCTAAAAAACTGAACTGAAGCTTCAGCTACGTCCCTGAATCACCCTGCTTATTTCTTAAATTTGAATTTCCTAAGGCAAAGCATCCATAGATTAAACCAATATATTTTGCTTAAATTTAGTTATGACTATATCTGAATTCTGATAATGATTGTTAATGCAAGTCTATTTTATTCAGTTGGCTATGTTCTAACCTTATCAGAATGTATTCCAGAATTCAGTTTTATTGTGATACAATATTATTTTCTACTCTCATAAAGTGTAGTAATGTGTAGGTCCACAGCTAATATACTATTTATGAAATTTCCCTGATATACACAATGACACAGATAATTTAGTGATGTTCCACTAGTCTTTGAATTTGCATTTTCATTTTAAAGTCAGAATATCACCATATAAATTCCTTATTAGTTCCTTCTAATAGACTTGGATAATAAAAATTGCTTGTTGTCCTACAATTGCATCTGCAAAAGTGAACAGACATCCAAGTTAATCCATTGAACTCAGTGGGCTTTCTTCAATATTAACATGCATTTTATTTATAGTGATATAATACGAAGGGCTGACTTGATATTTTTTTTTTACTAGATATGGGATAACTCATTTATGTTTCAGCAGTTGCTCATTGGTACATCTAGCTCTTTTTTAATTGCATAGTTACATGATTGTGACTAGACTAGGCCAAAGAAATCTAGGTCCGAGACAGAACAAAAACTCAAAAAGTTAACAAAATGTGATGAACCATGGCTCAATATATTTGTAGCTTCAATAAATTATTAAATTGTTGTTAGCTGCCCAGAATCACATGTTAGCTGCCCAGAATCAATACTATTGTATTCTATTATTTGTGAAAAGCCCAATTACCTTAATGAGTACCAAAAAGAAGCAAAGCTACTTGTATAAAGACATGGCTTGAGTCCATCTTCCCATGCAAATATTATTAACTTTTTTTAGGTATAGTACACTAACAACAACAACAACAACAACAACAACAACAACAACAATAATAATAATAATAATAATAATAATAATAATAATAATAATAATAATAATAATAATAATAATAATAATAATAATAATAATAATAATAATAATAATAATAATAATAATAATAAAGCTGGAAGGGATCTTGGAAGTCATCTAGTCCAACCTCCTGCTCAGGCAGGAAACCCTATACCATTTCAGACAAATGGCTATCCAGTCTCTTCTTAAAAACTAAAAACAAAAGTTATTTTTAATAGCAAACACTTTGGTCATCAGTGTTCTTGTTCTTTTTCTGGTCTACATCTACTTAGAAGGGAAACCTGTGAAAGAAATGAAATTTCCTTTCACTTAAATGCTTACAGTTTTTTTGTGGCAGATTTTGATAAGTTTAAATACTCTATGCAAAGATGGAATCAGTGTTTCTGCAGACCTCTTTCTTCAGCAAACAATATAGTCTTGAGTTCTTTCTTACTTATGTTAGAGCAGAAAACTTGATCAAATACAATTTAGAATACATTTTACATTTTTAGCAAAGGCAAGCTTTTACACCATAATCTGTAAAGCTTTAATATAATATACATACATACATACATACATACATACATACATATTTAAATGAAGAACTAAGCATTATACAGTCTTTTCTTTATTTTCTCTTGGGTGATATGAAACAGTTTCATTCATTTATCTGCTACTTTTAGCTATTTTATTAATATCAAATGAACAAAAAGGAGCATACTTAATTGGTGCTTAATAAAACTGTTTATTATGACAGGGCCAACCATGAAATCTTTCTCTAAGGGCAGCTGTTTTTATTTAATTCTTACAGAATGATGTTTCCTGTGCTGTCTCTTAGATTCTTGTATTCTGTATTCTGTATTCTGAAAAAAAATGTATCCATGTTTCTTTCCCAGGAGAAAAAATAATTTCCAAAATTTACTATCATTTTTCCAATGCCATCTGTTGTGACAGTTTATCTTCCTTACCACCCTGTCCATAATGCATTATTTCTCCATGGTACTCCTCTCTCCACCATCACTAGATTAATAATGATTTTCTGTGTTATTATCCTAGATTTCGCCGTCAGCTCTCAGAACCTTGTAATTCCTTTCCTCCTTTGCCTGCCATACCGCGGGAAGGACGTCCGATATATCAACGCCAGATGTCTGAGCCAAACATCCCTTTCCCACCTCAAGGGTTTAAACAGGAGTACCATGATCCAGTATATGAACACAATGCTATGGTTGGCAATTCAGTCACTCAAAGTTTTCCTCCTCCTCTGATGATTAAACAAGAACCCAGAGATTTTGCATACGATTCAGGTAATCCAAACATATTTTTTTCTTCATCTTCTATTCAGTAGGATTTCGTTTATTTGACCAGATTTGATTTATTTTAAAGATTTAAGTCTGAGAAGCATCACTAGGGACAATATTTCTAGTTAACTTAGGAGCATTCTGTTTTAACACATTAGATTGTTAATGAAAATACAGGTTTTATCATACCAGATTCCTCCATTAAATAAAATAACATTTTTTTTCAAATGATCTTGTCATCTGAAATGGAATTTTATCTATATAAGGATACCAATGTCAAGGTACCACAGTCTGAAGTGGAAATTTAATATGAATATTTCAGGCTCTTTCCCAGCCTGAATTAAGAACCTGCATTGCAAGCATTAAATACCACTATCCCTCCATTTTTAGAAGCAATACTCTGATTTTTAAGTTAATTAACAATGCAGTAGAGGAACTCTGATCAGTCAAAACACTGAAGATTGAAATAAAGTTTTATCGCATAAATAATTGTATATCAATATAATTATTCACTAATATTTTTATTTATTTGAACTTGAAATTTTCTAGAGATTTGGAGACAAAACTGAAGATAAATCTAACAAATGATTTCTGTAAAATCCCATCCAACTTTTCATTAATTGTTGTTGTTGTTGTTAGTTGCAAAGTCGTGTCCGACCCATCGCGACCCCATGGACAACGTTCCTCCAGGCCTTCCTGTCCTCTACCATCTTCTGGAGTCCATTTAAGCTCACACCTACTGCTTCAGTGACTCCATCAGCCACCTCATTCTCTGTCGTCCCCTCTTCTATTGCCCTCAATCTTTCCCAGCATTAGGCTCTTCTCCAGTGAGTCCTTCCTTCTCATTAGGTGGCCGAAGTACTTGAGTTTCAACTTCAGTATCTGGCCTTCTAAGGAGCAGTCAGGGTTGATCTCCTCTAGGACTGACCGGTTTGATCGCCTTGCAGTCCAAGGGACTCGGCAGGAGTCTTCTCCAGCACCATAGTTCAAAGGCCTCAATTCTTTAGGTTCAGCCTTTCTTATGGTCCAACTTTCACAGCATACATTGCAACTGGGAAAACCATGGCCTTGACTATACGTACTTTTGTTGGCAGGGTGATGTCTCTGCTTTTTAGTATGCTGTCTAAATTTGCCATAGCTTTCCTCCCCAGGAGCAAGCGTCTTTAATTTCTTGGCTGCAGTCCCCATCTGTGGTGATCTTAGAGCCCAGGAAGATAAAATCTGTCACTACCTCCATTTCTTCCCCATCTATTTGCCAGGAATCGAGAGGGCGGATGCCATGATCTTGGTTTTCTTAATGTTGAGTTTCAAGCCAACTTTTGCACTCTCCTTCTTCACCCGCATCAAGAGGCTCTTTAGTTCCTCTTCACTTTCTGCCATTAGAGTGGTATCATCTGCATATCTTAGGTTGTTGATATTTCTCCCGGCAATCTTAATTCCAACTTTTGATTCATCTAACCCTGCCTTTCTCATGATGTGCTCTGCATATAGTTAAATAGGCAGGGCGACAGAATACAGCCTTGCCGGACTCCTTTCCCAATTTTGAACCAATCAGTGGTTCCGTGTCCAGTTCTCACTGTTGCTTCTTGATCCGCATATAGGTTTCTCAAGAGACAAATAAGATGGTCTGGTACTCCCATCTCTTTAAGAACTTGCCACAATTTGTTGTGATCCACACAATCAAAGGCTTTAGCATAGTCAATGAAGCAGAAGTAGATGTTTTTCATTAATACTAGTTCATTTTTAATAATACTTTACATTATAATGGGATACTTTTGACCCCTTGAAGTAAACACTCTGAATATATTTAGTTTTAAGTGAAATTAGTAAGAAGATAAGAAAGGATATTATTTTGTAATTTACATCTCTCTGGTTATTGCCAGATGTAGTTGTAAGATATTTACCCCAATCTTCAGATGTTGGAAGAGTTGTTCTTCCTGGAATCCTATTTCTTTATCGAAGAGATTATCGTGTTGTTGGTCACTTAAAAATTGCTGAGTAAGTGGTAGTTGAGGTACTATTGATTCCTGTTAATCATATCTATTGCATTTGGTAGGATTTTTATTCCTCCCAGAGAGGAAGAGATGGCAAAAATGTGTTCAGCTTTTTGAAAACATTTTGCCACCAATGATTCAAGGAAAGAGGCACATTTTTAGGAATCCCCTTTTAATAGCTTACTTGGGCTATTCAGCTGATACGGTAACAAAGCTCTTGTTTTTACATTTTAGCAGGAGGGAAGTAGTTACTATTTCTTATCCTTAAAGTCTGAACTGAAGCTGATTTATCTTGCCCCTTCCTCATCATTCTGAAAGATTTGGTAAAATAATATATGAACCTCTATTTCCCATGGTCATTGGTTTATATTTTGCCTAAGTATAATTGTTGATTCTTGACTTAATTGTTGATAAAATAGTATTAACTCCTCTGAACTAATCCTCCAAAGCATAAATTAAAGCAGTTCTTTTCTCCCACTGCTCTCCTAGATTAACAGTATATTAAAATCAAAATCTTGTTTTACTTATCTTGCCTTTCCTACAAGGATATCAGAGAAGTGAATTGAGTTATCCGTTTTCCATTTTATCATTACAGAAGGACTGCTAATGTACCAATCCCTTTTACATTTTTTTAATCCAGAAGAGATAATCTCTTTCAAGATTTAGGACATGAGCCTTCATAGCAAAATCTGGATTTCCACTGTTCTTTGCTCATGTGTGCATTGCAAAAATTATCTGGAATAGCAGGCTGAATTTTCTCAGTCAGTTATCTATTCCTCTCTTTCTAATCCATGACCTGATTCAGAATGAATTGATGTTAGAAAATCTTGGGGTAGCTAAAACTTTGGTCAGCTTCCCATTCTGAATAATGAGCTGTGAAGGAGACCATTGTGTTAGATGGATCTGTCTCATTGCCCATATATTTGTGGGGAACAAGAGTGCTTTTCATCTTTATAAATTTGGCATGTGATTAGTCTTTAATACCAATTAAGTTTTGTTTCTTATTCCCATCCATTCTTTTAATTTCAGGAGTTGGTCTCTGCTTCTGCAGGACAAAATATTAGTTTAAATGATTTAGCAGGACAACCAGTAGTCATGAAGAATTGATTTGTGGCCTTAGAGTACTTTTTATGGCTCTAAATTCCTGCATTTAAGTTAGCACATCTGTACCAACATAAAATGCAGTCAATGGTTTGATGGTGCTTTGCCTTGTTCTGCAGAAGTCACCCTTTCCCTTATCTTTGCTCTAAGAGTACTTTAAATAACCCTTTTGGAAGCATAATGCATTTTGCCATTGAATCATTGATTTTATTATGTTTATGGATGTTTAGGGATAAGTCACACTGAAAAGGAGCTTGCATAATATTACTTTGCTATCTAGATAAAAAAAATTAAAAAAAAAATCTCTTTTGCAAGATCATTATAATAAGATGTTCCTTCTGGGAGATTTTGAGTCTCAACACTACTTATTGCTTTTGAGCTCCATATTCTTACCCATTTTAGAAATCTGCTGAATGAAAACCATTATTATGGAATGATTATAACTCTATTAAAACATGACATTAATTATGACATCGGAAATGGCAGATCAATTAGTTGTAATTGCAGGTATGCAATTTCTATTGCAGAATGTTGAGATAATGGAACATGGAAAGAAATAGAAATGTCAACACAGTAGAAGATGTTTTATTTTTCCACCCATCCTAGGAGCCATGCTGTGGGGATATTTCAGACTACAAAATGAAATAGTAATATCTATTAGAGTACACATTTTTATAGATGCTTTCTAGGTGCACATAATTCTGTGTGGGGAAGTATTCTAGGTCACAGAGTCATAACATCAGAAAGCCATCTAAACTATTGAATTCAATTTGCTTGGCACAGAAATCCAATGTAAATTATCTCTAAATGGATGATTATTGTTTAACCTCTGCAGAACATATTTAGCAAAGGATTGTCATTGTCAAAATGGTCTCCCATTAGGAAGCAGAAATTTGCTATTTATTTTTTATTTGGTGCCCTACCTTCTGTGGTGATAGAGAAAAGGTCTTGGCCTTTTTCATGACATTCCTTTAGGTACATGAAAAGTATTAGCAAATGTTCTACTTTCTCATCTTTATTAAAAATAGTAAGTTTTCCTCATAAGATTTAGGTTTGAGGCCCCTGATTACCCATACAGTCATTTGCTATGCCGTTTGCAGTTTCTCTGAATCCTTGTTAAAATGTGGTGACCTGAAATGGATACAATATTCCAGGTGAGGCATGGAACTATTACTTCTTATGGTAACTATATGGTGATTCATCCAAAAAAATGTATTGACCCTTTTAGGAGATCAGTCTTATTTTTTAGGTGTGGTCTCCCATGAGAAACTAGATTAGCCACAACATTATATTCTTTTGGAAACAAATTGGAGTGGAACTTATTTGGATGACTTTTAAAATTTAATTTATTGAGAGAACCCCTTACGTTATGTATTTATGAAATTTATGTGGCCATTCACCTTAAGCAAATAATTTGGGATTCATAAGACAGAACAATAAAAACAACGTAAGTACAAGTACAAGCATAATAAATATAAAAACCAAGGCAACTTACACACTATTTTCATTTACAAATTCCCCTATATCAAGCTCTGCTAACAGCCTGGCCCTAATGCCTGTGAGAAAAGCCATTTTTTTAAATGGCCCAACAGAACTGGACCAGCCCAATGCCCAAAGGAGAAGCTGTTCCTTAGGGCAGTTGCTGCAACAAGAAAGGCACATCTTCGAGGCCCCACAAGATAGTTTCTGTGAGGACACCTGGACCATGTCTAACGTGCCATATCTGGTGGGGGTAGGCAGAAACAACTAGAAACTGGCAGTCCCACAGGAGGGTTTTAAAAGGGTTTACAGTGAAATATGATAACATTTTACTCTGCTTTTAATTTTTGTCATATACTGTGGATTTTTTTGACCCCTGTTGCAACATCCTGGGGTCATGCGAGTGCCGTTTGTGATCTTCCCAGCTGACTTCCACTTGATGCAGAAAGCTTAAGGGTCATGTAATTCACTTTATCGGGATGATTCACTTAATAACCATGCAAAATAGTTGTAAAACTGGACATGATTCATTTAGCAATGGAAGTTCTCACCCCAATTGTGGTTATAAATCAAGGACTATCTGTATAACTGTACACTCAATTTTTTTCTTAAATCTCTCTTAATCCTTCCTTAAATTTCTGCATTTATCTCTTAAATGTCAGTCAATTATTTCCAGACCAGTTCTCTAAATTAATCAATTTAAATTTGTTTCAGTTTTCCAGAATATTAGTTATTCCATCTAGTTTTGCACCATCTGGGAGTTCAATAAGCATCTTTTCCTATCTTTACATCTAAGCCTTTAATTAAAATTAATGACTTGGACTGACATTTATATCAACACACTTTTTGCTTCACTCCAGTTTGATAAGGAGATACTGATGAATTTTTGAGTATAGTTTTTAGTTAGCCTGTAGATGATTTTACATAATTAGCTTGCTGATCAAATTTTCATAGGGGAGTTATTCAGCTTGCAGAAATCAAGTTGTATTATGTCTACAACATTCCCACAATCTACTAAAGTTTTTTTTTTAAAAAAAAATGTTTAATCTGAAAACAGCTGTTTTGACAAAACCATTATGATTTCTAATAAGTTCTGTTTTATTTTTATGGTCAATCACTATGATCTCCTAAATAATTTTCCCTGGCAACAATTACAGATTGATTAGTTTTTAGTTTTCTGGGTCTTGTCTTTTCCTTAAGATATGACAACAGTTGTCCTCTATCAGTTATCTGGCACTTCAACTATTCTTCCAAAGTGTTAGGTGATGGATTCATGTTTGGCCACATTCTATACATGATCCTTGTCTAGGATGCAAGATTTGGGCCTGAATTAATTTAAGTTTGGGGTATATCATGATCAGCTCAAAGTCAAGCTGGAATCCAGCTATTTCAGTCATTATGTTTTTAGAAAAGAGTAGGCCAAAAATTAGAGTTGAATAGGTCTTTTCTATTTATCAGGTATTTTTTGTTCATTTTTGCCATCTTTACTAAGTAGTTGGTAGTGTTCCTTTTTTTTTTTTACCTTGCTTAGGAAAGCCTTCTTTGTTATTTTTAACATCTTTTGTTAACCCCAGCTTGCTCTGAGCTCTCATTTACTCTACCTAACAGCCAGTTTGATCTCTTTGTTGTCCAATCTTCTCCTCCTTTACTTGATCTTTTGTGTCCTTTTGATGTTCACATGTGTGCTAAACTTTTTGTTTAACCACATTTCCTTCTTTAGAAATATTTGGAATTGTTCCTTTTTCTCTCCCACCCTACCCATTTTAAGAAACTCTCACTAGTTTTGAGCCGCTTTTTTAGTTAACTTCTCTAATAGAAAACTAATTGAAAATTGCTTTTATTTATTAAAATTTGGTGTGGGGGTTAGCCTAGGGTAACCTTTAACCTCATTTATTTTTCATTTTCTTAAAAATTAGTATTTCAGAATTAAATGATAGTTCTCTCCTAAATTCCTGCAAAATTTCCATTCTTTTTATTGTTTGTAATTTAGTAGCTTGCATATTCTTTAGCTGAAAATAACTCATTTAAAACACTAGTTTAAACAAACAAGATCCTCATAAGTAGTAGTAATTTTTCTTATGATCACAGACTAACATTACAAATAAGAAGCATTAAAAAATAAAAGACAAGATAATATCTAAGATTGTCAATGGGCAGTCAAAGTCTGCCTAATGTTGCAGACAGTATAACAAAATTTAGTTACATTTAAACTACATTCGACTGATCCGATAACCATTGTACAAAAAAGATCGGTGTTTCCCTTACAGTATAGTATAGTTGGTTGTGGCTGTAGTTTCGATAGTTCCTTGTCCATAGGGGCACAGTCTCAGCTCATATGGGATTTTCTTATCTCGGTCCTCTAAGAAATCCTCATAAGTACCAGTACTGAAATTCCATATCAGTTATTGCCTTATTTTGGAGGCACTTAGATTGTTAAATTATTGTTATTGATTGACAATTGGTTAATTTATAATTTTTTATTATTATTATAGATTACGATTTGGCAATTTGTGGAGTTCACATTAAAGAGGAACCTAGTATTTCAAATTGTCCATTCTTGTACAACAGTGATAGTTCCCTTGCATAGAAGTGGTGTTATAAGTTTGGTCCTAGTATCCCAAGACTTATTCTTTCTTGAAAGGAATTTGACATCTGATCTGATGCTGTAAGTCACATTATTGGGAAGAGATTTTAAAAATCTAGGTATTTTTTTTCTTTTCAACAAATGGAAAGAAAACACTCAGAAGGTAGAAGCAGATCTACAAATATTTTTGAATGAAGGAAAAACAAAAATGGGTATGGTGTCTTAGACATCTTGTATTTGATTAAATCAATATAAAATGACTTTGAAAGAAGTTCCAGAGAAGAATTGTTTCTAGGATTTTATAAAGTTTTGCCTCAAGTTTTAAATTGGCAGGCCATTTAATCCTACAATACCTAAGAGGAAGTAATATAGGGATCCCTGGGGCATCCTTAGCTTTCTGTATTGATGATATAGGTGTTTTTTTTTTTTCTTATATTAGGTATCTTGATTTAGATCATCCCAACAAATAATTTAAAGGACAGATTTTTTGTTTTTGATTTTATATCTAGTGAATGCAGTCTGGAAAGAGTACTATATCATAAGAATGTATTATTTTCCTGCCTTTAAAAGAATATTTTCTACCTATATCCTCCAATCTTTTCCATTCCTCCATCTGTATATAAAAAAATGAAATGAGTGTTATCAAAACTACTTTTTTATATAATTATAATTTCATACATCACATCACAGCAGCAATAGCTCCAAAAGATTGTCTTTTCTTGGTTTTATTTCTTTTCTCTCTTCCCCAAAGGAATACATAAAATATCCTCTGAATCTACAGTTACAGTAAGTGGCATTGGCTAATGATTTGATTTGAGAATTGAGAATACAGTCTGGATTTACTCTTTGTGCATTAATGTAGGTCAAATGGACATCAGCTGAATTTTCAATCAGTAATGGAAGGCTGAAGATTGTCTTAAACCAATCGCATCAGCCTTACCCAAGTCTGACTGATCCCTAGAGACTATACCCAGTAAGCAAAGCTTTTATATGAATGGAGCCTGGAGTTTCATTCATAAAATGGATGCTGAAGGGGGAAAGGGGAGGGGGAGAGTGATGGGAGAAATACACTGGAATGTCCATTTATATAAAGCTGAAGGGTGTAGTGTTCCATCAGCTGCTACTCCTGCCTGTTGACTTGAAACAATGATTAATGTGTGCTGGCCTCCTCAGTGTGTAACTTGACACCGTTTATGTGGCCTTGGCATGTTTCTAATGTATAGTGAATGAAAAGGCTACATGAGCCAATCAGAAACATAAACAGGAACTGGTTGGTCTGAATTCCATTCAAATATGTCACTATAGCCCAGCAGTGTTTGCAGAACTTAATTTTTTATAGACAGAGAACAGGGTGGAGAAAGAGGCTAAAGCACAGATGTTGGTGTTTATTTCCAGCCAAAGATCACAAAAGAGAGTGAAAAATAGTATGTGTGCACATTTATGTGCACTTCTTTATAAAAAAGCAAGCTAGTCTACACATCACTTAAAACTAATGCCATATGACTGAAATAAATAAATACATAAAAATAGGCACTTTGGAGCTTTTTTTTTGCATTACAAACATACTTGTCTTTTTTATTCTGCAATCCTCTGTAACAAATAACCATTTGTTAAAGGAGGCTGCTTGTTGCCTGATGTGTTTTCTGAAAACCGGATGTCATGACAATGCCAGAATAAACCAGCAGTTTGCTATAGAAAGCAATCTGGTGTACTTCAGGGAGGAAAACTGTAGGTTTTATGTGCATGTGTTTTAGTTTCTTTTGGAATGACTGTGGACAAATTAGATTAGAATTTAAAGGTTGTTGCCAGATGAGAGGTTGGGTTTAAGTTTTTTTTTCCCTAAGATGCCTGGGTTTTGTATTTTGTATCTGCCATAATGTGATGTTTCTGTTATGCTGAATTTTAATTTTTAATGTAATTTTACAAAGACCATTTATTTTTCTTTTGTTTTGCATCCTGCTTTAATATGGTCCTGCTCTCCCTGTTCAAATATAGAAAAAAGAGTTTACAAATACTTTACATTGACAAATATTTTTAAAGGGGAAGAAGTGAAGGATAATTACATTTAAGTTTGTTCCAGTAAAATTCCATGAATGAAACAGGGAGATTACTTGACAGAATTTTGGCTGGAAAATGCCTTCAAGTGTCAATGATGGTTGTCTAAGGAGCAAATACGTGTTGCAAATTACTAGTTATTTTTATTTTAATTGGAAATGAAAAATATATTGTTTTGTGGAGGATTTGCTACCTAGTTTTACAATGTAATTATATTTTTCTACATTGTTTTTTATATTCTTAAATTCTGGACTTTTTGCCCAAGTTCCTAAAGAATGCCCCATATCTATAGACCTCTAAAGCTCAATATTGCTTATTCTGACTTGAGTTGTTTTCCAAGCCTTTCTACAGTTCTTGAAGTTGTTCTGAAACATGTAGATTTTCTATAGAATTAAGAGTTACTACTCACTTTCAAAAACTAATGGACATTATTATATCTGCTTTTCTGCTTTCTATACAATGGACAAAGCAAACATACCGTAAAACAATAGAGAAGACAACAGGATTTCTGCAACAGCTGCCAAACTACTTTTCCAGGAAACAGATTTAACAAGAATCAATTAACTTTATAGATTATAAATACATCATATGGATATTCCTTTAAAAAACGCTTCTATCAAGATAGTCACTGATCTAAATCATATTTTTTAAGCATAGCTCAAATGGTACACCAGATAAGGGAAAGCTTTATTTTAATATTGCAGATTAGAACCATTTTCATAAAACTGGTCAGAGAAAAAGCTGTGGTGAAATTGTTGTGGCACTTATCTGATCCAATTCTGAGGATTAAGAACATGCTGTCATCATGCTGTTCTTGACATATTTGAGTGGTATATTAAGCCTGTCAGTAAATAAAACCTGGAAAGACCTTTGTTTGCATTACAACAGTGGAAGCAATTCTTTTGTCCTAATGCCATTAAGGGGAGAGACAATTTAGTATAGTCTGAAATCCTAACAATAAATATTAGCATCGGAATTACTTATTACATCTTGCAATCAGGCAGTTTCCTTTATACAGCTGTGCATCTATTAGAACTATATGCTGCATCTCATTTTACATATGTTCTGTAAATGCAAGATTGTTATGTTCTCAGAATACGTGGCTTGAGAAGATTGCTGTGGTTCAACTCTACTTAATGGGACCTGTGTACTGTATGTAGTTTTCTTTGATCTGGGGCATCTAATGTAACAATTTATGTTTTAAACTAAGCAGCCAACATAGTTGCCAAGCTAAGAGTATCATTAAAGTCATTGTTATTTTCAGCAACCCTGTAAACAAATCTTCAAAGAAGGCCTGTTTGCAAAGAAGGAGCAAATATCTGAAGTTCTGTGTTTGATACAGAGAAGAGAACTAGCAGATCACCTGATTTTTGAAAGGGTATAGAGTAAGGATGGAGACTTCTTATATTCTTCTGCCAGCCTACCTTGTTCCCTATTGGCTGTCTCTCTAGTATATAAACATATCTATACATTTACTGCCTCATTCTCAGGTGCTCTAGTCCTATAGTTGGAGATGATCCTTATACTTGGAGATGATTCCTGCTACAGTAAATCCACACTGTATAAATGTTCTGGACCTCATCATTAAGGAAAAAAGAGAACACATTGCAGATAAGAACAAAAATCATATTTGGGGAAATATATTACCATTTCACTCAAAGCTTATAAAACTGTGGCTGACAAAGGCTTTGCAATACTGGAAGGCATACATGCTTTGTAATACTGGGAGATTGCAACCATTTTAAGATACTGGAGTTCAACTGCTAGAATTCCTCAGCGTCCAGTTGAAGTTCACGCATTCTAAAGTTGGTGAGGTTGAGGAATCCTGATTGAAGAGAAGGATTTCCACTGCAAATGTTGTAATTGGATATATTTGAATTTACTTTAATTTACTTTAACAAAGGAAATTTGTTAAAGTAAAACTTTAAGTTTAACTTAAACTTTGTTACATAAAGACCTCCTTCCGCTTCTGAGAATGCAAATTGCTCACTCCAAGTGTATCTGCCCATTGATTTAATAATGTTTCAATCGTAGCTGGATTGAAACAAAGGGATTGATGGTTAAGAGCAAGAGTCAGTCAGGATTGGGATTATTTCTGTTTGTCCATGTTTTCTCCTCATTGGACCTTTGGCTACTCCCTTCCTCATGTCCCATAAAACTTTGTGGAAACTGCATTGATAATGATGCTGGAATGCTTATTTTAAAGTACTGTGATTAATTTTGTTTGTTTGTTTTAAGGAAAAACAAACAAACATTAAAAACATTAAAAAAATAATATTATTTGTGGTTCTTGTTGTATACTGAATGCTGCTTCTGTTTATAGTTTGTTTTATTGTTTTTTCATCTATATAAAGTAAGGAAACAGCATCAACTTTTCAGTTTTAGGGAGTGTTTTTCATCATACATAGAGGAATATGATAATAAACCTGGAACTACTTTCATGTGTTATAGCTTGGTGTTTCCCCACCTTACCAACTTTAAGATGTATGGACATCAATACCCAGAATTCCTCAGTCTGCATGCTGCTGAGGAATTCTGGGAATTGCAGTCCACACATCTTGAAGTTGATAAAGTTGAAAAATACTGAGCTGTTCTATAGTACTAACTTTGGATGCAACAGTTCTGACCCATCTGTTTTGTTTCAAGTGTTATTATCAAATCTGCTCTTTTTATTCTTCCCTCTTTCTTTCAAAAAGGCCATCAACTTTCAAAATATACACAGTGGCACAGTTTTTTAATCATTATCTACCAGTGCAAGTTTGCTAGTTAAATTATTGCTAAGTATTAGTCAAACATTTAGCACAATTTAAAACTGCAATGTTAAATTTCATTTGTTGGCCTTTTTATTAGATAAGCTAGAAATGAAAGCAGCAGGGAATTTAATTGGCAGTATTTTTTTCTGGTTAAGTCATTACTTTGATGAACTTCAGAGCAATGTTTATGGCTCCTAATTAACCATGATAGTCATTTGATTGAATAATCACTTTGGAAATGTTTCTAAAATTTGATTAGAGCTTGACCCATTCTGATAGTCATAAATTAACCAACAGCACTTTTAGAATCATAAGGCTTTAAGTCTTTGGGGAAAAAAAACATCAAAACAGGAGAATCTTCTTTTTAAATCTTAGTGTAGTGTTTAATCATATGACTATGTTAAATGCAAAATGATGGATAGCATGAAGACTGCTAACATGTCAATTGCAATATTAAAAATTGAAACATTTGGACTACAGGTTCCATCATCAATAATCAGATTGCTCGCTGCCCATGCAGGTAGTTCTCAACTTATGACCACAACTGGGATCTGAACTTCTGTCACTAAATGAGACAGTCATGCTCTGCTTTGTGACCTTTTTTGACACTGTCATTAAGTGAATTTGGCTTTCCCATTGACTTTGGTATTGGAAGCTGAATAGGAAGATTGCAAATGAAGATGATGTCACCCTGGGATGCTGCAACTGTTGTAAATACACCCCAGTGTCATTTTGAAACACATGATTGTGGAAATGCTGCAATGGTAGTAAGTATAAAAAGTGGTCATAGCTCACTTTTTTCAATTCCATCACAATTTTAAATGATTACTAAATGAATGGTCATAAGTTGACGACCACCTGTACAGATTGTGCTTTCAAAAAGAAGACATTGAAAAAGGGAGAAGAATGGAGATGTACCCTGTACGTTTAGATACTTTTTTTATATCAAAGGTATTGCTAAAGATGTGCAGATATGATCAAGAACTCTGTATATTATATGTTCTTGGTGCCTTACAAAGCCTTCACACTACAGAGATTTAACACATGGTCATTTCCATTCAAGAAATAAATGGATCCAAGACAGAAACAGTGATTAGAGCTTCTATGTACTCTTGATTCAGTGATACATAGTAAAATTTATTCTATAGGTTTTTTTTAATCTCAGTATGATTATTCTGCCCCTTTCTTTCTTTTTTCTTGGGCATACTGTGATGCTTAACACCCTTCTGGTAAAAATAGGGATTGCATACCAGGATATGGAATCAGGATCTGACTTGACAAATAGAGGTGGGGAAGGCACTCTGGTACTTTAACACTTCTCTCCATTATCCTGCTTACATATTTTATAATGCAACTAATCTTGTGCTACATGCAAAGCTACAAATTCTTGAGTAATATACGATCATAGCTAGAGCAAACATTCTATATTATGCTGTTAATGTTGATATGAAGTTACATGTTCCATTCTTCTAGTAGTATCTACTATTAGTTTGAAGTTTGAGGTGGGAACCACCCCAAAAGCTATCATAACACAGGTAAGTTTGCTTAAATGTTACAGGGATGGAAGAAAGAATTGCTGTTGTTAATGGGAGGACTGATTGCATTTACAGTATTCTGCCTTGCACTGTTAGTATTTTTAACTGACTTTAAAAAAATCTTTTAAGTATCGCAAGTCTAATGTAACAGATATAGTTCATAGTAAAAAAAAGAATAAAGATATGTGGAATAAGGAAACGGATAGATGCTCTTATTCTTATCAGTGGCTACACTCACTTAGTGAATTTGATGTAAAATCTCATTTTCTTTTCCCTCTAACTCCTTGATACGTATCACTAGTCAGTGAGCAGTGAAATTGGGGATTGCATTTTGGAAAAGGACTGCACACCACACTAAGTAAATTACTTTTGGTCCTTTTGCTATTTATTGTTGTTTTTTAATTCTTCAGAGATAATTTAAGAAAAAATGTGATAGTATAGCAAACTACATTTTGCTTGTCAGAATGTTAAGATTAAAATTCTAGAATAATACATGTGAAGAGTTTGCTGTGGAATCGAAACTTAAGAATAAAATGCATATCCTTCAGAAAAGCTGCAAGTATTGCACACAAAATATGTGTTGAAACTGCTGGCCTAGAAATCAGGAGACTGTGAGTTCTAGTCCTGCCTTAGGCATGAAAACTAGCTGGCTGACTTTGGGCATTATTTTCTCTCTTAGCCCAATCTACCTCACAGGGTTGTTGTTGTTAGGAAAATAGGAGAAAGGATCATTAAGTGTGTTCTCTGCCTTGAATTAATTGAATTAAAGATAAAGATTTATTTGGTAAAAATCTAATAAGTAGATAATTAAAAGTTATGCCAATAGGGAGACAAACTGCAATCTTGAGTAAATTACTGGTTTACTTAAAAATAAATCTTATATTCCAAATTTCTTGGAATATTTGGGGACTAGCTGAAATTAAATAATAGGAAGGCATCTGGCTCCGAAGTGTAAGTTCCCAACGCCCACATTATATGTTAAATGGGGAAACTATATAAATTGTATAAATAAATAATAAATATATGGCAATTGTATTAATTTTACTATAACTTCTCTCATATTTTGATGAGAAGCTACTCATTGTATCACTTCTGGGTTTTTTGTTTGTTTTTGTGAAGAATAAAATGGATTTAATGTTAGTATGTGAACAATCAATTAGTACATGAACAACTGATATGAATATCACTTCCACTACCAATTACTTATTTCACATTTAAATCACCAAACAACAGCAATAAAAAGCTCCAAGAAACAAGAGAGTGTGGAAAAACCTTGGCAAGGTAGACATAGTTTTTCCTTATCGCCACTTCTATTAGAGCAAACAAATAAAAGGAAAATGCTTGGTGTTTGAACAAAAGTTCAAAACTGTATTTATCAAGTTTTAACCTAACTTTCCCAATGCAATAATACTCAGAGTATTAAATGTGTTTGAGAACTCCATTATGTATTCTGGTTATATTGATTGAACATCAGAATAAAATAATGTAAACTTACGCATAAGTCTGATGTTTCATTGAAGTTTGATGGAGTGACTGATTATATTAGATGATTGGTTTTAATATCAGTAAAAATGCTTGCAAATGGTTCAATTGGAAAAATCAAATATTTGTAGACTTTTGTAGTGAATATGCTTTCTTTCCATCCAAATACTATCCTCAAAATCTATGCTTTGATAAAGTTGCTAAAGTATCAGGATATCTAAATGACTGGAAACCTAAGAAAACATGGACTGATTTGAATTTTAGAATTTGGTTGTAACTAGTTAACCAATGACCCGTTGAGCCATCCTTTCAGATATATTTCTTTATCTAAACACAATGCAAATCCAAATTGCTTATCGGTCTCCCACCTATGCAATCTTCCCATGTTTCCTGAATGATTTGTGGGACAGTCTTAGGAAAGTTGTAAATGAAGATCACTTGAGTATGGCAGTGTGGCGGTGGTGCTGAACAGCAGCAGTGCAGCAGCACTGAAATGGCAAAAAACTTTCTAAAACTTTCTTCCCTTATGAGTAATGGAACCCAACATTCTGTAAGTTAATTCATTTGAGATACATCGTCCCCCATGATGCACAAATTTGTCCAGTTAAGGGTTAAATACACAGGAGCTTTACTAGGATATAGATTCTAAATGGAACCAAGCTTTAGCGATATCTTAATAATTTTGTTCAAATCTGGCTGGCAACATTATTTTCATGTTTACCATGTGCACAGTCTCAATCAAACAATCCTCTGACTAATATTGCCTTCTCATTTCAGAAGTGCCTAGTTGCCATTCCATTTACATGAGGCAAGAAGGCTTCCTCACTCACCCAAACAGAACAGAAGTTAAGTCTCTCTGTATATGCCCTTGTATGTATGCATGAACTTTGCTTTCTTCTTGTCTAAAAGCAGGATTTTAGCTTAGACAAAATATGCTAAAAAAATGGACAGAATTAGAAAAATATTGTAAAACTGTGGTGCCTGTTCCTGAAACACAAGCTTTCTTAGAGGGACACTTGTTTGTTTTTCTAAATAGACAATGTAAGCTCTGGAAGACATGCCAGTGTTTGGATGGTTTTAATTCTTTACTTCATCTTTCATCAAGCATATTCTAACTAGTTTATGGGACAATTCTGGTTACTATAGTAGAAATTGAAATCTTTTCTCTAAGACAGAAAGTAGCATGGCAAGCTACAATTTATTCTTCGTGTTTATTTTGAACATATTGTGCATTGCCTAGTTACCTACTTTGTACTTCATGATACATACTGTATACTTTTATAAAAGTAAAGAATATAGAAAAGGGAAAAAGTGTTTTTATAAAACACTAGATTTTTATAAATCTAGCAACAATGATGCTAACAAGGCTGGTCAATAAAATTCATGACAAGAAAAAAGTGTTCACACTTGTTTTAACTCCTCATAAATTCATTTAATTGTGAACGTAATTGTGACTTAAAATAGTTTCTAAATGTTTTAGAGAACTAATTTATCTGTTATAATAACTTCTTTCCTTAACAATTGACCAGAGTTTATTTGAAATCACTATTCTTTGCTTTTAAATAACAAAATAAAGCTTGTAAGATTAAATTTAGGAAAAGGGAGAATGGATAATTCTAATCCTTGACTTGACAATACTTTGTACTACTAGTAACTATAACATAAATAAAATAAACTAGACCTATGCCATCACCATCAGCATATTTTTTTATCTCACTATTAATTAACTACATTCCTTGGGCCTCCTTTCAAGGCAAGACATTTTCATGTGTGTGTGAAGAAACAGCTGATATGTGAAGCTTTTCAATGTTTTCATTTGACTTGGAAAAACCACAATTTTATCTATATATGCCAATATAGTAATTTTGGGGATTCATATTTTATTCCCTCAGCAGATTGTTCTACTGCTAAGTAATATTCTAACCTGTAACATTCTAATCAGCCTGGCACATAAAGTATATGTATCTTAGCTGTAGCATTTACTTGGGATTTTTTCAGTTTTGAATTCCAATTTTCAAAATTCCTCATGTTTTCTAGATAAGAACTCTGAAATTTTGAACACATTGAAGGAGACCAGGTTGGGAAGGGCAATGTATATTAAAAATCTGTTTCAAGTGAGTAATGTGTCTGCTTTCATAAAATTACAGGTTGTATGTATGAAAAAGGACCAAGACAATTTTATGATGACACTTGTGTTGTTCCAGAGAAATTTGATGGTATGTTATGGGCATACATTTTTGTTCATCTATCCAGGCTTACTTATGGAGTTCTAAGTAATGAAATCAAAAGAGAATAAAGAAAGGTGTTTTTTTTTAACTTGATAAAACAGATAGTAATATTCCAATTGAAGAGAGATAAATATATAATTTGTTGTTTGGTTGACCTTTGCTTTTAGAAATCAAAATATGTTTTGCAATCATATTGCTCTGTTCTTGAAAGCAAAAATTCTAAATTCAGAACCAGGGCAATCTATTTTACTTCTAATTATTCCAAGGAGTCATAGGTAGACTTCAAATGCATTGATAATGACATAAAACCTGTTATTAGAGATTTATTGAAAACTGATCTCATAATTAACAAGCAGAACAGAAAGCAGCTACTCTGGATTTACTAATAATCCAACCTCTTATCTTATTTTTCTGTCCCTAAAGAGATAAATTATAGTGCACAAGAACGTCTGGTTTTCTATGTGTATCAACAGTTTTGTTGATTGTTATAATCTCTTGTATTTCTTGAAACTGATGCCCAAAGAGTAGAGTATATAATACCACATACTGTCTTTAAAATAATTTTTAAGATAGCTAACTAATATCACATGTCGTATGAAGCAAACCATATTCCTCTCATTATCAGATATCAAACCCAGCATGTATTCTGAAGGGAAATTACAAATGCTTTTTGTAGCCAAAGGAATGTGAATAGGTATTTCATTGTGTTCCTCTTCAGCACTGGGGAAAGCTGCTTTGCAAAACAGACAGCTAAGTGATTTATGTGTGGAATTGATGGTTGTATCCATACTAATATAGAACCTTTAAAAAAGTAAAGGGATAGTTATGGTAGCCAAAAAAAAAAAGGAAACGTAGGAATTGTAATGGTTCTTTCTAGCTTTGCAATTTTTTAAAAGTATATTCAGTAAACATTCTTCAGCTGTAAGCTGTAAGAAGTGACTGAAGCATCACTTCTTTCATATGTGTTTTGCATGGGACGCAAGTAAACATTTGATACTGTTTTGATCAAACCACTATCTTCACTTTCCTCTTTCCTCCAAAAGATGTTCCTGGAAACACTATTATATACTTAATAATCCAATTTTCAGCCTTAAATTCAGAGGGCTTAGCCTTAAATTTATTCAGAGGACTTATTTAATAACATTGACTCATTCAATTTTCATAGATAAGGAGATAAAAGTTGTCTAAACTTTTCATCTGTATGGTGGTGAGGAACCTACTATCAACAGAATAAATTAAATGCAGAACTAATTGAATTGTTATATGATGCAGTTTTTTTTAAAAAAATCATTCATCAGTGTGAGAAATTCTTCATTTAAAATAATTGTAGTACTCATAGGCTGAACAAAAATAACAATTTCATTTATGAACTTTTAGCTGACAATTGTATTTTTATTCAGTAATATTATTTTAAAAATAATGTGTTTGGCATTTTATTAGTTCTGATGGGAAAAATATAACATATTAGATTATTTTTGAGCTTTAATGTATATATGTATACTTTCTCAACTGACAGTGCTTTTCAGAAGAATTATGAATGCATAGCTAAGTCATGTGAAATATGAATCTACCTTATAAACATATCTAATATACCAAAAAGGAACTGATTGATCCATAAAATTTGAATATACGTACAATAAAATCCTATTAAATCTTATTCAAATACTGTTAAAAATTTCCATATTAGAATTTGCAGGCAATAGCAAAAGATACATACTCTGTTTGTATCTAAGGAGAGATTGTATCATGTATTGCATACAGTCCTTCAGATATCACTGTTTCCAAAGCTGGATCTTGCATAGCATTTGATAACTACTTTCATACTGTATGAATTGACTCTGGAATAAGTAAGTAACATTGTATTTTAATAAACTTGTAATTAGCTATTTTCTGAAGAATTATAGTGCACTACATTGTCACAAAGTCATTAATAGTATCCTGTATACCATTCCCTTCTCTCTTCTCTCTTGCTACAATAGCATTTCTTTCTTTTTTTCTTTGTTAGTATTAAATTTACTCCATCCTTGGGTCTAATGAACTGAAATAAAGTAACCCACATTTTCTTTTGCGTAGGTGACATCAAGCAGGAGCCAGGAATGTATCGCGAGGGACCAACATACCAGCGGCGTGGTTCCCTTCAGCTGTGGCAGTTTTTGGTAGCTCTTCTTGATGATCCATCAAACTCTCATTTCATTGCTTGGACTGGCCGAGGTATGGAGTTCAAGCTGATTGAACCAGAAGAGGTGAGTAGATCCTGTATTGTACTTTAAAACATTGCTTCAGTACTTTTTCTTCTTTCTTTCTGTATTTTCTTCATAAAACTCAAAAGTAATATGGTCTTATGCATAGTGAGTCTTTGAAGTCCTTAAATATTTATGATTCTGTACATGTGTATGGCTCCATACACATCAAAGCTTGCAAGAATTGACTGCATTGGACTTGCAGTCTATCTGATCCGCATGTTGCTGCCCATTCTCAGTCCAACAGCACTAGGATTGATTATAAAATAGGAGGAGAGATCACTGTGTACCTCACATTGAGCTAATGGAAGAAAAGTAGAATATAAATCCAATAAATAACCATTCCCTTTATCAGTAAGAGTGGCAAATGGTGATTAGATGTGTTTATTGTACACATTTATACCCAACACCTTGCCTAAGATTTCATTCACACAATTTTAAGCATATTATTGTCTTGAAATTTACTTTCTAAAGAATCTAATTCTACCACAGCTCTTACTATCTGAATTGGGCCTATGTACATTCTCTTTTAGCCTCTCTTTCTGTCTTTATATCCATTTTCATGTGATCTGTGATTCTTCACACCTTCAGAGATCATAAAACATAAACCCTTTCATTTGCCATGTGTGGATTTTCAGATTCTATCATATTGAAAGCATAAAATCCCAAATCTCCACAGAGACGCAGAGAAACTATTTTGCTTGAAATCTACTTTTATCCCAACAGAGAGAATAGAAGAATTATTAGAAAGGGCTAGAGTGGCTGCTTGAACTTCAGAGGAGTATCGGTGTGTTTGGAAGAAGCTTTAAAATTATGATTCTGAATAGAATCAATAAGTTTGGGGAAATGATGAAAAGATACTTGATGGAAACCAAAATAGATAAACAGTGAAAACTGATCAGTTTCTGTGAATGCCTATTACTGAATGCCTACTACTAGGCAAAAGAGAGAATATGAAGGAATGAAATTATGTAATTAGGAAGAGTATATAGCTTTGAAATAATAGGGAATGTTTGTAGCTCGGATTTTAGATTTTGGCTTTGTTCTCCAGGAGATTGCCAAATTGTCCATCTAAATAGAACATCCCAGAAATATGCTGATCTAGATTCAGTTGCATCCCAACATAACATCAATATACAGTGCAGTAGAAAAACTTTTGTTAATTAAAAAAAATATATTTAGCAAACATTTTTCTTTGAAAAATATAGCTAATTTTTAATTTCATTTTTGTTTTCATCAGTTTTTCTTTTCAATTATATGTTTATATGATGTCTACATTTGGCAAACTGCATTTATTTGCATATTATTTATTGTGTATTAGTTTGTTTGAACATAAATTTATATGGCCATCTCTCTCTCTCTCTCAGACAAAAAAGTGACTTTGAAAGGCCACAAGGGTTAAAAACAATTTACTAAATGAACTGAATGCCCAAAGCTACAATTACACAGCCAGCTCATGTCCTATTGTGCTGCAGATTCGACAGGGACATCAGATCAATGTACGTTCTCCCTCTATTAGAGAGATTTCTAGGGAGATCAGATAATTTCTACGTGAACCATCTCCTTCAGGATTCAAATTTAGCCACCACTCATATAGTAGCAATGTTTTGTGCTGTTGCAATGATAATAAGGGAAAAAAACACTTAAAGAACTAAAGATCCTTATTCATATTACTACTTTGCTTAATTATTTTCCAATATTTTTTAGAGAATGTATTTATTTTAATGTTTTTGTGCTGGTCTGTGACCATAATAAAGATTGATTCTGATTTATCAGCACACTCAGCTCAAAAAGACAACATTAGCTAGCACAAGCTCACTTAACCACCCAGTCCAAATGATTTGGAGAACAGCAAGGCTTTTAATGAAAAGAATCTGTAGCATGTCCTCCTTGCTAGATCTGGTGTGGCAAGTATAGATAACGATAGACAGGCAGTTTCATACATTACCTATGCCATATAGAGCTTCATTGATGACATACCCTGAATTGCATCTGAAACCCTATTGTGACATAATGTTACTCACAAAATAGAGGTTTTATACTAATATATAACATGGCATAACACAATGCAATATAATATTGCTATATTACATGACAGGAAATGCACCATTGCTTCTGTACCTTCCAATGCAGAGTTAAAGATGGAAATTCTCTGGATCAGGAGACCTTAAAACTCACAGGAAGGGATCAGTTAAAGGCCAGTTTTATCAAATTTATAAAAAAAAATTTATAAAATGTAACATGGGTGCTAATCTCTCTTGGTGACAGGTGGCACGTCGCTGGGGGATTCAAAAAAACAGGCCAGCCATGAACTATGATAAACTTAGCCGTTCACTTCGCTATTATTATGAAAAGGGAATCATGCAAAAGGTGAGAAATTTATACTTCTTTTTTTGTATTTCAGTGAAATATTACATGTTAACTTATAAACTGGTTTAAAAAAATCAAGTATTTCTAAGCTGCATCATCTAGTATGACCAATATAAGAAAGTGCATTAAATGTCTAAGTTTTAATTTCCTTATGAAACTTTCTCCCCAGCCCATTATTTCAAAATCCATGGCTTACAATTTGAACCTTGATGTAAATTGAAAGTTTTAGTAAGGTTTTGGTCAATTTTGTAAAATCTTTCACATCATTAAGAGATTGGCTTCCTAATGCCTCTGTTCATTTTTTTCTCCTTCACATACTCTCATGTCAGGGAAAAGGCAACCCTCTTGAACAGTATGTTTTTAACTTCCTTCAAAACCTTTTAAGGAGGCAAGACTCAAATGTGAGGCAGAGTACAGTAATTTCTTTAAAAAATTCAGAAAGTAAATAGAAAACTATTATCCTTGATTATAAAAAATCTCTCTCTCTCTCTCTCTCTCTGTGTACATGCACATACATACACATATGATTGATTGTAATTATAATGGTTCAAATTTGTTTTCTGTCTTTTGACACTGCAGCTGTTTTTATGATTGAAGCTATGCATGTCATTCTTATCCTATCACTTTATTTTCATAATAATTTGCTTAATTTATACATTTGCTTAATTTAATATTAATTAATGTAAATTTGAATCATAAAATTGATAAATCAATAAATAAAAGGTTAAGACTGCCGAGAGAGGAATTAGGAGATTTCATATGTTGCCAGATGATAGTGGCCAGAATCCTTATCCATTAGCTGTACTACTTGGGGCTACTAGACAATGTAGTTCTGTAATATTTGAAGGTCTCTACATTGAGATGAAGATATACACTGATTGGCATAAGATTATTCAATTTCAGTGGCTTGTTGGGGACTTCAGTTTTGTTTCCTCAACTTAATCCAGTACTTACACCAAGAATCAGAATAACTATAAAAGTATATTCAATATCAGTATATCTATTGTTTTTCTTAATTAAAACATAATTGTGCTGCCTTTTTAAAGCCAACCTTACTCATTTGTTTTAAATATTCACTGTAAAAACTAATAACCAAAACACGAATAGGTATTTGCTCAAAATCAAAATCTGATGAAAGCAGCATTTCATTAGGCCATTAGTACATTTGTAAATTAACAGATTTTAAGCTTCCAAGAATGCTTTATTAGATAAGAAAAAATATTTTCTCTAAAACTGAAGGGTCTGTGAGTAGGAAAATATATGGTTGATGCTAACCAAGTTAGCATCAGATTGATATCTCTGCTGGTTGAAGTTGCAAGAAGACATGCAAAACAGACCTTATAATGAAAAAAAAGCATGTTGTGTTTTTCCAAGAACTTTCCCCAAAATTATAGAGATGAAAAAGAGACTGTCATTGAATGATACGCAAACTTCCTGTTACAGTTTCTTTGTGAAAAGTAGCCATAATAAAACACACTCAGAGTGATAACATTTCTGCCACTTTGCTGAAGGCAGGACAAAAAACGGTGGGATTCAAAAGCCATCAGCTTTTTTATACTTATCTCAAATGACCACAGCCTCTCCTTTCTGAGTTCTTGTGAAAATAACATCTTGATGGAGTCCATTATCAACTTACTTTCTTGAAGATGAATGTTTTTCTGATCACGTTTAGTCACCCTCCACATCAAAATAGCCTGATGGTATATAAATACTCAAATCTTCCAATACACTTTTCATCCATCATAAAATAAAAACTGAAAACCAACCCTATTTGGCCTAAACAGCCAGGAACAACTAATACAGCATCAGCTGATGTGATACAGTCTAACTTCAATTGCTTCAAGCTTCAATATGGCTCAAGAAAAGAATTGGAACTTAAATATATATATACTGGAAACTAATAAGACTGTCCTTGGACTGTCTAATCTTGTGGGCACTTGTCTGGCACTTGTCTCCTCCTTTGTCCCTCTTCTTTTCCTACATTTGGGACAGCAGAAGCTTATTAACAATGAATCATAGGTTTGGATTGCTCAATATATTTTTCAAATTACAACAGTAATGCAATTCAAAAGAATTCCCTATGTTGGGATTATTTTTTAAATTGTGTTCCATGAACCCTACTAGTTTTTTTTATTTTTTACAGAATGTTGGTAGAGTTCCATGACAGACTAAGAACAAAAGAAAAAGTTCACTCAGACTCACCCAATTTTTCTATCACTAGAGTTTGCCTCTTATCAAGAGTTCTAGGATATTTTTAAAATGAAGGTTCTGCAGCCTGAAAAAGTTTGAAAATCCCTATTCAGTGTGATTACTTCTTTAAAATAGTAAAGCCATTAATCTTCCAGTGTCATTCATTGTCATCTAATTTTTGCCCCATTTTTCTTGTGCATCTTATTTTCTGTGTTCCTGATGCACACAATAATTTTTGATACCCATATATGGCTGCAAAAGAAAATTGTACTTCTATCTCTTACAGCCTTTCTCTTTTCCACCCTTCTCCTTCTTTAACATTGCTCCTAAGGTTGCTGGAGAGAGATACGTGTACAAGTTTGTTTGTGACCCTGAAGCCCTCTTCTCCATGGCCTTTCCGGATAACCAGCGTCCCTTGCTGAAAACTGACGTCGAACGTCATATCAATGAAGAGGACACTGTCCCTCTGTCCCACTTTGATGAGAGTATGGTCTATATGCAAGAAGGAGGCTGCTGTAATACCCACCCTTATAATGAAGGCTATGTATATTAATTGGAGTGACAGTAATGAAGCCCCTTCTTCATCCTAAGCTTCTCCTCTTTAATGAGACCAAGACAAAAGCTGAATTCCCTTCAGTTGGTTTTATAAGAATAAGAAAAACTGTAAAAGAATAAAATAGTACTATAAAGGGGTTTCTTCTGTTGTATTACTCCTGTAGTCTGATATGGACAGTGCACTTTATTTGAAAAGGGAAGTTTAGAATCTAATTGTTTATTCTTTGCAACAAGATGACAAGGGTGGACAATACAGGTTTTAAGTACAACAAAGCTGTATTATGTCCGAGTTTGATTCTGTTTCTTACTTGGTTAAAAATAATGTACATGTTCTCTAAGTACCTATAGTACAGTTAATTCTAGACATGACCAATAACCATTTATACACTACTTGGAGAATTATCTGTCATGGACACTCTCCCCTCTTTCCCATTTTCACTACAGTCTAGACATTTTTCCTGTCTTTTTTTAATTGTTAGACATTTACCCCTTACAAAGATTGAGCTTTGCACATTCAGAATATGTGCTGTATAAACTAAGGACCAATAATAGATGCTGGATTTGAAAAGAACTAGAATTAGATTTTTAATTTTGTTCCTTAAAAGACAGGGTCTACTTTTATTTTATTGCTTAAAAACATATCTATGTATCTTAGACACTGCCTTGATTCTGTACACAAGGAAAGCATTCATTCTGGTCTGAGAAACACAGTTCCTGGTTTGTGCTTATAATTGCAAGGCTATAGCTTAGCTCCTGTTATCTGGTGCCATCTTGTTATGCAAATACAACAACATTTAATCATTTTCAACTTTTCAATGTCCACCCGAGTGTAGTAATTATTTATACTGAACCATTCTGCATATTCTTTTAACTTTATGTACAGGACTGTGATCACAAAGGGCAAGACAGAATGCTGTCCTTCCACCTTCTTTGATCCATAAATAGGTTATTTAATCAATAAGAATTAACTGTACTAGTTCTCAATATCTCATTATGCTAGTTCAATCCTTCAGAAAAATATCCAATACACAAATAAGTACTTTAGTAATTTTTAGACACGATATCCAATAATATGCATTTAAGCCTTTATACTGCTGTGTTATGTTGATAAGCATATATACATACTAGCTAATGCTATCGCTTCTGCTGCTGTCTTTATTCCTGTAATATTCTCTTTGCTGAATTTACTATGCTCTTTATAAGAAATGATGTAACTACAGGTAGCATTCAGGACAAAATAGAAGACTTGAAACTTTTACTGCTTAGAAAAATAGCTTATGCCATAGCTGTGCTATAAACAGCTTTTATGTGCATTGATACATGGATAGGACTCTCCAGCTTGCTAAAGAGGAGCTCAGCTGAATCTTTTATAATGCTCCATGGAGCAGAGACCTATACATAATATCAAAAATACAGTTATTTTTTCTTTGTTTTTTTGGCTGTATAATGTAGTGCTGGCACTGATGCTTAACAATTTTGTTAGGGATGCTAATTGTAAATGTGATCAGGTACATTTGGGAAACCCTTCAAAAGTTGTTTTAATTTTGGGGAAAGGCAACATTGGAAAGAAGACAAATATATTATTCTTGAGATCAAATTAAATGAATAATATTTAAGAAGACCTTATCTTCAATGTTAACTTTTTGCATTGGAGCAAAAAAATAGATAGCACGTTTGAAGTTTGGAGAGTGGTTTTTCAAACACTTCTCTTCCAGAACATCCATCCCAATAATCATATACATGCTTTGCCCAGAAACCATCAACTCTGAAATAGAGAAAGGGTGGATAGGAGTCCATAATTATTAGTTGCAAAAATAATGTTTCATTGTAAATGACATGATATCAGAGATGCCAGGATGTGGTGATTTACTTTCACTCAGTGTTAGTCAGGAACCCTATAAATCTATAAATGATTTATAATGCAATTCATTTCAAACTGAATGAGTATTAACCACTATAAACCGCAGCTACAACAAAGCACACTGGGTCTGCATCTCTTTCACCCTAAAACCATTAAGAGAGTTTCATGTGTGCATGTTAAAAATTCCATGGCATGTTAACCTTACAGAAATCTCTGCAAAAAGCGCTTCATCTTATTCCTGCCATTGTCCAATGGCAAAATTTCTCTAGCTGGCTATAAAATTTGGGTTGTTTTTGTTTTTGTTTTAAAGCTACCATTGGAATAGAATCAGTGATTTTAATCATTATGCCTACAGATGACTCCATTGACCTTCCCTAGACTTCCCTCCTCACCTGACTTAAAAATGGGAGGCTAGCATTTTCAGAGTGCCAGCTTCTAGCTGTCTTCAATCATAGTTCTGCTTTTATTAAAAAAAATAACAGGGAATGTCTGCTTGCCTACTAAGAATATACTTAGGTAAATGAGGTGGTATATGCATTTGCCATCTGGCAATTTTTGTCTGGCTGCATCTATCATGGCAGCCATCTCTGTCAATATTTTTTTCTAAATGAGGTACTTAAAATTCCAAAAATATGTCCCCCAGTCTTAACAACACAAGCATCTTTGAAGGAGTCAAGATCACTAAAGTGGCAGGTGCAACATCACAATTGAAGCCCTACCTCTTGTATATATGTATAGGTACAAAAGGGCAGGGTATTGATGTGATTGCACACCTTCCCTCTTGCCAATTTTGACCCTCTAACAAGAATCTAAAATAAGGCTTCTTATTCTTAACTGCTAAGTTAGGGTAGGTGCTTAGAAACATGCTTGCTTCTAACAAGGCATATTTAATAAACTGGCTGTGAAGCAGAAGAGGTGACAAAGTATATATTGCTAAGAGTGCTTACAAGGAGAAGCACGTATCTTTACTAGAAACCTGAACACATTCTGCTTAATAATTGTACTTTTATTCTTTCAGGCAGCCAGACATAAAAGCATATTGAGTCAATTCAGGAGGCCAAGGTTTTTATTTCCACCCAATACCCTCTTACTGCAAAATATTAATTCACCACCCTTATTGATAGCCCCAAAGGTAGCATTTGATTTGATCTGGGATTATCAGACTTCTGGTGTCAGTTCGCAAGATAACTGAATACACCTCCAATCTCCTGCATCATATTTGCATTTTTTTAATGGGCAGGGGTATTCAGAACATGTCACCTGATAGCAAAAAAACAGAACAAGCTGCTGGTGTTTGTTCTGAAAAGTATGGATTAATCCAGATTTACAGAGCCACTTTTTAACTGAAATAGATACCCAATGTATGGCCCCCTTAAATAAGAAGTTCTGTGATTACTTTTGGGTCATGGTTTTATTGCAAGGAACAGTTATTTCAAGAGAAAATATTAGGTGAATGGGATAGTTGAAAAAAGAAAACCTGAGTCAAATGTCTTAATATTTAATGTATATCTATATCTATATACTGTATATGGTAGTGATTCACTGAACAAAAAGATAATTCCCAGGGGGAAAAATGGTATAAGAATTTGTTATCTGAAATTGTTGGATCCTTTTGAAATTGTACCTTTAAAAAAAGAGTTTATTTTAAGTTCTGTTTTTATTCCACATTTTTCCAGGTAGATTAATAAATCTGGCAGCTGATTTCTGAAAGATGGTTGTTTGAATTTCTAATGATTTTATTTTTATTCATTCAACATAACTGAAAGGTTTATTGGAACAAAGCAAAGATGTCTCTCCTTGCTGCATCTACAACACCACAGCAAGCAAGTTTATGTGTGGCTTGCTGCTAAAAATCCCCCAAATTAAGGCAAACAAACTTTTTAAAAACGAAGAAAACCCATTTCTTTGAGTAATCACAATGGGTTATTAACTGGCCAATCTTATTTGGAAACACAGTAAAACTTTATTTCATGTCTGGATATGTATCTCTCTCACTTCATAATGGTGGCCTCATGATTGGTAATAGCCTTATCACATATACTTGTTGCTTTTTTCATATCTGGTCAAAATTGTTCTAGTTTGTGAATTTATGAGATCTGTCCTATCCCTTTCCTTTTGTCTTTTCCTTATGAAGGCATTTTCATAAGCAGTTACTCAGTGTTGTTCTGGGAAAAATATAGAAATTACATATGAGGTCAAAATCTGCCACCATAGCCTCTTTTAATGGTATGTGGGAATAACCTTGGAAGACAAGAAGAAGAGCTATAGCCTATACATCATCAGATAAATTCAATTTGCATCCAAAAGAAGAGGGGTGGTGAAAGCATCTTTTAAGGGAGGATCCCTAATTTTCATGAGGGTAAAAATGAAGGGGTGGGGAAATGTCACAAGTTCTTTTAAGTAGACCCGTCAGTAGGCTTCAAGAGAGCCAATGCAACAACCCAGGTTCCCAGGCAACAAGCCTCCCCACTCACAGATTAGTAGAACATACACCTCTCCTTCCCTCTCTTCCACACACTAACATTACCACCTGTAGCTGTTTCTCAGCACAGCTTTTATAGCCATAATTGCTATCCTGATTGGAGAGAGGGTTTAAAGGAACAGGACAATAGCTGGCTAGGTGCTGACCATTTTCTAAGCAGCTTGCCCTCTCATAAGGAATTTTCAGACTTGCAAGATACTGTTAATGGAATGTTACAATAAAAGTGGAGCTACTATTCCTGTTGGGATTGTGGACTACCTCATAAGGCAGCCCTCTATGGCTGATGGCATGATGGATAAGATGGTTGGTTTGTCATAATAATGGAGTGTAAAAAGGGTGTTAGGGCAACTACATACAGCATTTTGCATACATCTTCCCCTGACAAAAATGCAGAGTTCCTCCTCTGCTCCCAACGCAGGGAGAAACAATGAAGCAATATGTGGATTTGAATTGCCTGAATATATTCAATAAAGAACAAATGCAAAAGAAAGGAAAGAAAGAGAAAGAAAAATATAGACTACACTCTAGACATCGAGCCTTGGTTACATCTGATACAGATCTGCCGTCATGATGTTTACACTTGAATCTATATTTTTGACTCATTCACAGAAGATATGGATCACCTTAATCCCAACTCCCAAAGTTTTAGCCAAGAAGGAAAAAGGAATAGTAAAGTCACAAATCACCACGTTTGGTAGAATTTGCCCATATTTGTTTTGGGGGGAATAGGCTCATTATCAATTAGTTTCAGCGATTATTTAATGCAATACAATTGTCTAGTGTTGTGTGTCCTGCTTTACTCGGGATTGAAATCTATCTGAACATCTTGTGATTCAGGTTCAAATTCAAGTTAAGAATAACATACTTGAAGTCAATAACAAATGGAATTCTAAAATATTTTGAGAGAACAGGTTTACTCCTCTTGAGGTAGAGAATGAGCTTGTAGTTGCTTATCAATAGCACACTAGTTAAATAGTTTTCCTCCCTGTATTGAGGTTTTAATTGATTTAAAAAGATAGCAATTATTTCTAAATTAACTAGTTAAATATTACAAAAGCCAGTATTTCTAGAATTTAAAATATAACCTTGCCGGTATTGTTGAATCACAGTTCCCATTATCTGTCATTTCTGGCCATGATAGGGCCAGCAAGAACTATGATTCAGGGCTCTTTGATGAGCCACAGTTTTTCACCTTCAGTATTGTTTTTCTTTCTTTGGCTTAGTTGTTCCCTTTTTATAGCCATATACAGTAGGCTCCTATTTAAAATATTTTGAATTTACAGTTTTGCTTTTTAACTGACTTGGCTTTGCCCATTATGCTTTGGCAGTATGTGTGTGTTGGGGGTTGTCTTGCTGTTTACAATCATTCAATATGTGCTTTTCCTAACCTGTTATTCTTTGATGACTTCCACCTTTTCCATAGTTCTTTAGCTGAAATGGTGAAACTGTAACACAGCATTTCTATTGGGCTGCAGGCTAGGAAAGTCTGGCTCACTCAAACATCTGTATGTGGTTTTGGCTTAGTTAAAAGTGCAAACAGTACCTTAGTTTACTGTGTATAGTAGTGACATACGATGTCTAAAGGCAAGTCACTGTTGCCCTAACCTATTTTTTAAAAACAAGTTAATGATCTATGGCACGGGTGTCAAACTGCTGGCCTGCGGGCCGGATGCATCACGCCAAAACCACGCCCACCCCATTGCCGGCAATGGGGAAAAAAGTCACGATACATCGCGACACATTACGTGACGTCGTGAGTTTGACACCCATGATCTATGGGCTCTGTTTTTGATATTTAGTAACATCAGTGGCACTAACTTAGAGATGAAGTACCATATAGTGCCATCTACATAACTATTTTTGTCACATACATGGTTTTCAAATCCATTCTTATTTGAATACTTCAGTTACTCTTAGTGTGATAAAATGATGGTTTTGATTTGGAGTTGTTCATCAAGGGATCCACACACACAATAAAGTGTTACACATACATATAACCATAGTCAACCTTTAAAAAATTGTTTAATCAAATTGATCATCATTATGCATGTTTTCATAGCTTCTTTATAGCATAGTCTTATTTTCTTTGAAATGAAATAGACTGTCTCTTCAAGAAAAATATCAATGGGTTCAGTGTAGCTTATTCCTAAGAATCCTTGTTTATATAATGTAGATTGGTTACCTTTGCCTTCCCCTGAGACAGGTCCACACTGTGACCTGTATGGTCTCTCTTCCTTTGCTGCTGAAAATTAGCGGTAGTATTTTGTCCTTTTAAATTTTGGTGCAATCATTTGGAAAGCCAGGGTGCTGCTCCCTTCTGAAGAGTTACCTATCCACATAGAAGTCATTCACTTTTAAATTACAATTGAGAGACCTAGAACAACCACGAGGGCTTCAATTGTGTCGTACTGCAGGTCACCCACAACAACAACTAATGCAGTTTCCATGCTATTTCCCTGGTATGAATCCAAACTAGAAGAGATATAGATAATCCATTTCATCTGGAACTCCCAAAAGGGAAGATTGGTGACTGAATAGAAATTACTAAGATGACTTGAGTGATAGCCTGGGAGGAAGAAAAGAATGTGCATCAATATCTTCTTTGAGGGTGATAGTATCATGGACATATATAATTCACAGAGATGCATCCTCTATCTCTTGCATTCAGCCTTGTTCAGGCTGTAGTTCCACAAAAATCTGACTGAACATGTCTTGGATAAGAAAATATTTTATCCTCATTTAGCCAGGTTTTAGTTTTGCATGCCAAGCCTGCTCTTTTCTCTCCAACAGTCATGGAGGAGCAGGATCTTATAGCAATCAACCTACATTTACCAGAATCAACCTGAATGCAAGACTTCCAGCACCTAGCACTTTCAACAATTTAGCACCCAAACACTGGGTTGTGCTGTGAAGCCAAGAAAGGACTGGAGCTAAGTTTCCTATTAATTGTTTGAGTGATTGAGCATATTATATGGCCATCCATCTCACATAACATGACTCTTCCCATATACCTCTTTGTCTGTAATGATCTGCTAATCACACCTTCTGCTAATAACTACTACTATATTCCAACTGTCCAACTTTCTAAAGAGGACCTTTCCTAATGTCCATTCCTGCACCCTTGAGTGGGTGGTGTGCTTTCTTCAAATAAGCTAAATCAGAATGGATCACATAACGCTGCCTGACTTATCACACTTTCAGCTCCTCTCATTAGGCCTCTCTCTACCTGATATCCCCCATGTCTCTCACTCCTGGAGATGGTACTGATCATCAACCGGTCATAATCAGGGCAGAGAATCTGGGACACTAGCTATTGCTCCATTATATTTCCCACCATCCCTTGCTATTGCATTCTGGCTAGCACTATTTATCATTTTGAGTCAATCAATATTTAGAAGGTAATTATTTCCCTTCTTTAATTAGAGACATTTCATTTTGGAATCTGATAACGAGCAATAAACATTGTCTATGTTCCTATCTATGGAATATCCTTAATTAGATTTTGGATATGGGTGAAGCTATAATTCCTAATCTAAATTTTATAATAGACTCCAAATCATATATTTTTATATCTGAAAAAAATAATATATTAGAAGATTAGGCTTGACAGGTTACACATGAAATAAGTAAATAACCTTAAATATTTAAATACTAGAAGATTGTTTTCTGATGCATGTAAAAAACATAATGACTAGAGAGGAATATGTTTTGGCATTTTTAATCACTTCCCAAGGACTGGGATAGGCAGACTATTATTGTTTTTTCACTAACCTGTTGATTCAACTAGGGGAAGAACATATGGTGGAATGGCCTTCAGATGTTTTGAATGTAATCCCATCAGCTTTAATTTTTATTTATTTTTATTCCATCTTTATTATTTTTTTAATAAATAACTCAAATTGATTGTGAGTTACCATGCTAGCTGGAAAACCAATACCAGGCTGAATAATTTTGATTTATGCTAGTTTAATTATGTTTCAAAATGGAACCCGTTTATTTTTGGCAACAGTGAGTCAGTAATATAAGATGTATAACAGGACTGTGGAGACCAAGACACATCCATGTAATCTTCATTCATAATCTTGGGTCAGATGCTGTTGCTCAATTACTCTGGATGTGTTTTCATATAAAAACTAGAGAAGGGAGTACTATACATACCTTCTTGAGTTCTTAAAGGAATAGTAGTACTTAATATTTTTACTTGGCCAAGGCAAATAAAAAGATTTTATTTGATGCTGCCATGCATCTCTTTTGCATCTCTGGAAATGGCTCAGTCCAAATGATTGAAAATTGCATCTATTTCTTTTTTAAAAAAATATTAGTTAAAATTTGACAAAGTAAAAGCATTTAAAGCAAAACAAAAACAAAGGAGAGGAAAGGGAAAAATAGTGCAAAAATAGTTAAGAAATGAAATAAAAAGAAATAAAAAAGTGGCTTCTGATCTTTACTGCGGCTATAAATGCCTCTGTAATTTAACTCTTTTCCCCTAAGGTTACATCATAGTTTCTTTCTTTCTTTTCATATTCTACTCTTTCTAATCATATCCATAAATCATAAGTTTACTTTTTTCTGTTTCCAGCAAAAAGTGCATAGTGTAAAGGACTTCCAGTCACTAATAAATGTAGTTACTGCTACATTTTGCCATCATTGTCAATTCTGTCATCTTCACCAACAATTCCTCCATTATAAATATTACAGAGATTTTCCAAATTGTGCACATAATACTCTCATTGTGATTACTATGCTAAAACAATCATCCATAAGTCTTTTCTACTTGTTTGTCCATTGTCCCCAGCAAGAAAAGTTCTGGTTTCAAATGCATATTAGCCAAATAATCAAGGACTGTATTTCAAGTAGTCCCCTAAGTATCTAGTGAGGTAGTAAAAAGTGTGGCAGGTTTGACTAAAATAAAAACTGGCTCATGAATTTGTCTTGCTTCCCACTGGTTATTGTTGTTGTTTTTCCTGGAAAGTCTAAAGCAATATTTTCAAACTTGGCAACTTTAAGATATCATGCAGGCTGGGGAATCCTGGGAGTTGAAGTCCACAGGTTTTTTTTTAAACCCACAGATCTTAAAATTGTCAAGTTTCAAAAGCACTAATTTAAACTCTTCCCATTAGGACAATTCTAAACATGGGAAATGACATCCTTACACTGCTGCAACACTCTGGGTTGTAAAATGTGGCAATTTTGATGAGGGGCAATGATCAAGGACTAAATGAACTCAAGCAGCTTGCTAAAGATTTGAAAGCCAAACAAGTAACATGTTCCTGAATTCATATAGTCCCGATTTATAACATAATTGAGCCCACCATTTTTTTTGCTAAGCAACACAGTTGTTAAATGAGTTTTTCCTCATTTTATGACCTTTCTTGCCAGAGTTGTTAAGTGAATCATTACAGCTTTAAGTTATTAATACAGTTGTTAAGTGAATCTGCCTTCCCCATTGACTTTGCTTGTCAGAAGGTCGCAAAAGGTGAACACATGACCCCAGGACACTGCAACCATCATGAATATGAATCAATTGCAAATCATCTGAATGCTGATCACATGACCATGGGCATGCTGCATTGGTTATAAGTGTGAAGAACAGTCATAAGTCACTTTTTCCAGTGCCATTGTAACTTTGAATGGTCACTAAATGAAATGTAAGTAAAGAACCACATGTACTCAATCCAAATTTTTAAGGCTTGCAAGATACTTAATCAAATAACTTTTCCTCCAGGTAATACTTATATGGTATTCCCAAGAATCATTCTCAAGGGCAAAAAGCAAAAAAGAAAATCCTATACAAGCAAAGATTTTATGATTCACTGGTTTTGAGATGAGCAGCTATACAAATTGAATAAATAAATAAAAATAAACTTGTATCTCTATAGAGAAGGAGCAACTGCATCTACAGTTCATGATCTGTCATACTTTATCGTTCATAAAGATACAGAGCCCTAAATTAATACCTTCCTATCAAAATACCCAGACAATTCTGATTTATTTCCTGCCCAGTTACTTTTACCAAACCAGTACACTTTTATTTTATTTTTAATATGGCTACATTTTTGTCATATTGTCTATAAGCCTATAAACATCTTGATTACAAAATGACCTAATTATAATTATTTGCAGAATTCTAGTCAGTGACCATAATGAGCATGATTTGATTTGCATTAACTAAAACACCATAAAAACATATTAATTAAAAAAAATGGTGGGGAAAAGAAATACAAAACCATTTATCCAACGTTCATATAGAGTAGTTGGAGTAAAAACTTTTAAATGTGATAATGGTAATATAATAAATAACCAATAAACTGATACAAGAGGTCTCACAAATTTCAGGGCAGTGCAGGTACCAACATAGAGAAGGCCCATCTGCAAATGCTACTCTCTTGAATTTGATGCAGATGGTTCCTGCACGTGCAGCAGGTTCTTGCAAGATTATCCAAAAATAATGGTGATCCTTTAAGAGCCTTTTATATCAAAGACATCTTGCACATGGTTCAATAGTTAACTGATAAGCAGTTCAATGGTTTAATTAAAATATACATCTTGTGCATGGTAAGCTGGATTAGCTGATAGTTGATAGTTGAAGTACCTTTTGCAAATCAGCAGAGCAATAAAGTATAAAGTGAAATGCCTTGTTAAGGCAGATCAAGTGTGATTTTACATAAGCCAATTCATTATTGTAACCCCTGCAGTTAATACCAGGTACATCTTCCAGGCCACCTACAAGGATGTGCCCAACAGTGACCTAAAAAAAATATATATCTTTGTGGGGTTAGGGAAAAAGAAATATAAAGAAAATCCTTCCAGATTTCCTTTTAGTAAACAGGAAAAAACAGTTTTTTGTTTGTTAAATGACAAATCCTCATTCATAGCAGCTATTATCTATATTATCTACAGAACATGTTTTCAACGTTCTTGATGTTTCCCTGACTGAAGAATTGGGAAATCTGTGATTTACAAAGAGTGGATTACAAAACAAAACAAAAAAGATTTAAGCTTTCTTTCTCTTGTTTCTCTTTTGTGCATATTTATAGTAAAACATTGGTTTTGAACTACATACTATATTCACAGCACTATCTCTTTTATTGATGTAAAAGGAACAGGTGTTGAAGAAATCTGTATCTTTGATCTCTCATTTTTGTGAGATCAAGTAATCTAACAAAATATAGAAATCTCAGAAAGTTCTAAAGATAAAGGTAAAGGTTTCCCCTGCCCAGTTGTTTCTGACTCTAGGCAGCAGTGTTCATCTCCATTTCTTAGCCAAGAGAACCAGCATTGCCCAAAGACATTTCTGTAGTCATATGGCCAGCATGACTATATGCCAAAATGCACAGAATGCTATTACTTTCCCACCAAAGTGGGGGTCTGTGTCAATTTGCTACAGCCAACTTGCCACAGCCAACTTGCCATGGCCAACTCGCCGTGGGACAACTCATTGCGGGACAAGAGTTGCACTAATATCAAGAAATGGTGGAATGATTAAAGACTGGATGCAAAAGGAGGGACAGAATGAAGTATGAATGATAAAAATTAAAAAAAATATTTTAAATAATTAAATTGAATTGTTAAATTGTCCCACGGTGAGTTGTCCCTCTATGACAGACATGTCAAACTCATGATGTCACGTGACATCGCACAACATATCGGGACAGTTTTGCCATTGCTGACAATGGGGTGGGCACGGCTTATTCGTGACACGTCCAGCCCGTGGGCCGGCAGTTTGACACCCCTGCTCTATGAGTTGGCTGTGGCAAGTTGTCCTGCAGTGAGTTGGCTGTGGTGAGTTGGCCACAGTGAGATGGCCATGGCGAATTGGCCCATTTTGCCAAAATAGTACCTATTTATCTACTCACATTTGCATGCTTTCAAACTGTTAGGTGACAGGAGCTGGGGCAAGTACCAGAAGCTCACCCCGTTGTGCGACAGTCAGGTCACAAGCCCTGACTGTCAGACTTTCCAGCTGACAAGCTCAATATCTTTAACCACTGAGCCAGCACACTCCCCAGAAAGTCTAAGAACATAACTGTATAATTTATTTATATAATGATGTTATAAAAAGCAGTTTGAATGTGTCACATAACAGCTGAGTGAAAATCTCTTTAAATAATATTCTAATACAGCAAAGGAACTAATCTGTGGAAGCAATGATGATATACATCTATGCTGATCAGATCATACCATTTCAAGATGTTTCATAGCAAAGCATTGGATGTTTGACTGATGGAGATATTGATTTTAATTGTTGAGATTTGTATGGGGATTCATCTTTAGCAGAAACAAGCCTTACCTTACATTATCCTTCCTTCAGTAACTAATATGGTTTGTTTTCTCCCTCAGTATATTTCTGCAAAGGCATAACAAGCATTGGTAATGCTGCTCTTTTTAAAAAATTGTTGCAACAAACTTAAGGGAAATGATGCTAAAAAAGCAAACTGGCCTTATAGTCTATAGCCATCGCAAGTAGAATCAGTAGGATTTTTCCTTCCTTCTCTTCTATACCCGAACAGATGGTTTTAATGATTTTTTTCAAGTCATAGTTAATTCATCCACAAATAATAGAGATTGGTTTGCAAATGTGTATAGAAAAAGAGAGACTTTACTGTTTGTAAATGTTCCTCAAGTTTGCTTTGCCCCATCATTAGCAACAAATGGTGTTTGCTTTAGAAACATTATTTCTTGAATCACCTTGGAGTCAGTGTTGGTACAATAAATTACCTGTAAGGAACATCAGTTGGTTAATGTGCTTGCTGCAGTTTATTCCACGGACAACAAAAAGATCAGCCATTTTTTCTGGTTTTCAAAAAACTTTATTTCTTGTTTAAATGTAGTATTTAAAAAAATAATAAAAGGGGTGTGCCTTTTTGTTACCTATCATTCTTTTCTCAGATCCTTTCACTTCAGCAGTTTAATTAACATATTATTAATGTTGCTTTTGAGATGTAAGAACACGTAGGGAATACCACATGCTTATTCCCTGTTCTAATAACCTAATAATAGTATTAAATTGATGTGGTCTGAAACAAGTTCAGAGCAGATCTAATTACCAAAAGATGATGTGCAGTAGGACTCCAATTATCTGAATCTCATTTAACAAAATTATATTTTAATACAAATTAACAGTCTGTATCCTATGTAGCCCAGTGCTAAACTTGTTAATAGCACTGTCATCTAATTATTTATTTGTTCCCTGGACAATTAATCAAATAAAGATAGGTTCTCTTCAACATATCTATTAGTGATGAGAGAAAGGTTTTACATGTATTATTTCTTCCCTATTGGTAACTAGTGCTTTTATGATCAAAAGGCTGTTCCCTCAAACTATTTGAAACCATCAAACTTCCCATTCACTGTAGAAATGATGCAAACATGAGTAAAATAATAGCCCAATGTGTACCGCAAATAATATATGATTATTTTTTTGCATCACTATCAAAGCCATTGCCTGGAACAATTCAAGCACAATTGCATTGTGCACCAATTCGTGACCATGTAGATGTGCACATGCACACACACACACAAATGGCTTAAACCTTTCAAGATTTTGAGAAGCATAAACCAGCAGCAATGAATGCTTTATTGGAATACCTGATTAAAGCTAGAGACAAATTGTCGTGGAAAAAAATGATGTTGCTAAGTCAATACTGACTTGATGGCACAATCAAATCAGCCAATGCTTGAAGCAAAATATGATCAAGAAGTCAAGATATTGGCTGCAATGGTACATTTAAAGCTATACCCATTTTTAAAGTTTATTATATACACAATGCACTTATAAAACAAAACAAAACAGAACTTGCATCATCATGGCTACGACCTTAACTTTTTCGACCACACTTTGCAGATACATCTGGCCTGAAATTTCTCTTAGTTGGAAATAATTTGTGTGTGTGTGTGTGTGTGTGTGTATAACTTTTAAAAAAATAGAATCCTTTCTTGGACTGATGTGAAAGCCTTAAAAAGACATAGCTACTTTAAGGAGTAGTAGAAACTGTTGGGCTTGTTCTCAAAAATTCAGAGTACTTCTGAATTATTTTCAACATTTGCTCAGCCAAATAGATATGAGTTTGCAGTTTCACCAAGAATATCTATCCAAACAATAGATTGGTTTATTAATGTTTAAATGCTGCTCCCAATTTTGTGATTTAATTAATAGTGTTATTTTTAATTTGCTTTATATCTATTTTTATCCAGTTAGGGATTGAGGAATTATATGTCACACAGAGACAGCTGATTGGAATGGCCTATAACTTCTGCAAATAAAATAAATAGCTATAGATCTATATTAAAATATTTAATCAGAGGTTTCCTCATTCATCATGTGGTTGAATCATGAGTGCTTCAGAACCTGGTCATTTTTACTCCTATACTACAATAGAAGGAGCAATTGTGCCTCCATTTAAAAAGATACACAACAAGATGAACAGAAAAATATTTGCATGTGTATAAGAAATCACATTTTCATATTTATTGGGATATAAATTGAAATAATTTGTCCTTCCATTATACTACTGATGCATATTTTTCACATTACGTACAGGCTAAAAAAGGGACGCAGGGTTTTAATTTGCTGTCACTGAACTTGTCAAAAAAAAAAAACCTTCCTCAAACAGGCATTTATCACTTATAGATGTGAGTAATGTATCCAATTAGGCTATCCAAGATTTGCTTTCTTTACAAACTGATCTTGTTTGAAGTTAAAATGTGTTTCTTGATTTATGATTGATGGTTTGCCAGCTCTGCCATTTAAAATGTAGCAGGCATAAGCAAAGGTGTTGGGATGACATTGACTATAATAAATAACATGAGATATGTGTTAAGAAAACTGTGAAATTAGATATTGAAGAGCATTGATGCTTGAGGTTGTAGATGTTCTTGATTTTGAACAGAAATTATCAACAAAAAAGAAAGTTATGTTAAATTAAGCCCAAGAAAGTTGCTGACTAGTCCTAATGGTGTGGTTACATAACTCTTGTCATCAAAAGATTTCTTATGTTAAATAATTATTGTCTTTAATACTCAGCCATTACTTCTGTTGTTCCCATGAAGTTGTACCAGAAAGAAAGGAAAACAATGATCTTTAAAATGAAGTTTCATCCTCCTAAAATGCTTAGCATTGATTTCAAATTAATCCCAGATGACAACTGTTGATTTCATTATGATTTTCTTTTAAGTTTAGACATTTTTTTTGAAGATCAATATTCATTTTAAACTGGATGAACTTACTATAGAGTAGGAAAAAAATAGCATTGAATGCAGTTACATATACATGCAGGCATTAGTCATGTTGATTAATACTTTTGGAAGCTGCAGTCACAACACATCTCTTGACAAGAGAATTTTAGCTTCTTTTCAAGTTTATTTGTTGTTGCAAGGCAGAAGGAAACAATCAGCAATCCAGAAGATTCCCGATACTAAGCCTTGTTTGGTGAGAAGATCCCATTTCTAATGGGAATGATTGGTCTCCAGAATATGGCAAGGAGAGGGAGAAAGAGGAAGCCATCATACACAAAAAGTTCCCAGCCTTTCTTAAAAGTTACCTGCACTATAGTTTTCCTTGCTTCTGTAGTTTGTGTTTCAACATATTCAGTGAAGGGAGATAACATCTGAGAGCAGAGGGGTGGGGCTGTTGCTGTCAGATGCTCTATCCTGCATAAACTTTAGGAAGATAAAAAAAAAAGCAGCATTTCATGTATAGTAAGAGTCTGATCTCCTTCATAGTGCTATGCCCAGCTATGGAGAAAATTACCAGCTAAATACAAGAAGTCTATTGCTTATAGTTCTCCAATGCCTCAAATTCATCTGCAAGAATCTTCTCTGTGGAAATGACTCCTTGCAGTTTTGACTATACACCTATTGGTGTTATCTCAGACATAAAAAATAGCTCTTCCTGTCTTTCCAAATGATGAACACAAAGCCAGAACTAGTCAATAACCTGTAAGCAGAGTTGATAGAATGACAGACACACAAGATAGACGAGATCAGAAAATCAATTCCACAAGAAGACAAGAACTATACTTTATTGACTTATAAGTCTTATTGTGCTTACTCTCACTTCCATCGTATATGCCAGAGAATCAGGATGGCATTTGCCCAATCTACTTCCAAATATTTTGTTTCCCAAGAATGTTTCAGCCCTCTTTGGCTAGATAATGATTCTTGCCAAATAGTGTCATGGTCATCTCCCTTACTTTCTACACATAACAATGGAGTTTAATGGTATTAAAAGAAGGAGGTTTAACTAGAGGTGTGACATAGATTGAAACAAAATGTTTTTCTAATGAGGGCAACCACAGAAATGTAGTTATTGTCTCAATAAAATGTGAGGTTACAGCAAATACCCCAAAAAGTTCCAAGTCTACAGTGCTGAAAAGTAATTACTAGTTTATGATTGTAACCCTAATTCTTTTCAGCTCATGTGAAAATGGATTATACCTTCATCATGCTTTGGTAAAAAGAATATTATGGACTCTGCTTGTTTGCTTGAAGAGGAACTAAGAGAAGTTTCTCATTGTGAAAGGGTATTTATCCAATCTGCTTTGAGATGCAACATCTCATCATGCCAATTGTCATGAAAGAACAGCAGCAAGCCACTGCATGCACAACTGTGAAATTCCCAAATAACAGCAATCATATCAGCTATCTGGAATTATGCAAAAAAAAAATGAACAGAGGTGACTATTCAGAAAACTTTAGATAAGTAATCATTTTCAACCTGAGATCCAATTTCATTTGTAAGAAAAGATATGAATATGGTGTTAATAATAAAAAGAAGCGTTATTAGAGTAAGTGAAGCTTACATGTCATGCCTCTTAATGCTAAGGTAGCATAAAGGAACCTGAGTATAATGCATCTTAATAAGAACTATGTGAGATATGATTCGAGTCAGGTCCAGGCAAGGATATAGTATAGTATGCACTTTATGGCATGTAACTCTGTAACTTAAATATTATGTAAGGCTCCCAAATAAATATGACAACTTAATGTTTTTTTTAGTTATTCTCATTTAAGATTGTGATGTAGTGGCAATCACTCTTGCTCCAGGTTGAAATCACACAATGAATTATTGCATGCTGTTTGGCCAGCAATGGTCTACAATAACTCTTGACTAGAAAAGTAGGAACACTGCATGTTATTTGATCTCTTCAGAATGTGGATCTCAATATTAGAAAGTACATTGAGAAAAGGGAATAGTTACTAAATTTAACATGCATTTGAGTATAGCCAAGATCATATAACCAGAATGTCAGTAAATAATTAATGCAAAAGCTGATGAGATAAGAAAAGCGACATGAAAGCAGTTCATAAATAACATACTATCACAAGAAGAAACAATCATTTTAGCTCTCACCCATCGCGGTCACCATTTATTTGGAAGCTCTATATAGCACAAATTTAACATGCACATAGAGAGATAAGTGTTCATTTTGCTACATAAAAAGTGCTTTACAGGAATCTGCCTGAAAAAACCTCCATAAAATATTTATTGCATTGTCTAGCCTAAAATTGGACTGACCTCCAATCCCATTTGACTAGCTATGATTGTAGAAAATTAGCAGCATGGTTTCCTGACATTAGTGTAAACTTGGAGAAATCCTAAGCTTCCTGTCCACGCAGGTAAATAAGTGAAAAATTATGTAGTTGCCATAATAAGTATGAAGTGGCTCTATCATCTTTGTATCGTTCTTCTGCCAACTGCGATTTCCCAGACATTTGTAACAACTAAAAATAGTTTAAATAGCTATTTAGGAAGTTGCTCATCCCATATTATTCAGAACATTAAGTTTCTGAATAATACAGAGCAATTCTCTTTCTTTATTATAACTTTCTGTCACCATATTTACTATATAAGAAGTGTATTTCTATTCTTTTCTCTACAACATTATAACAAATATACTTAGATTTAAGCAATGCCTAGCAGTTATGTTGTTTTGGACCACAGTGATACCCATGATGTATCTTAAAAAGACTAATATTCTCTTGGGAATAACAGGATGAAATCTTGACTTTGCTAATACAGTTGTCATAATTGCTTATGGATATTGTTTCTAATTAATAATTAATTAAAAAATGCCAAATATCAGAAATATCATGAGCTAAAGAAAACTGTTGGACATACTTCTATCTCCAAATGCAGAACAATGTAATCCAAATAAATCTTTTACATGACCTTTCAGTATTACTTTTGAATGTAAAACTGGATTCTTCTTCTTTGATAGTTGGAGCAGGTGAGAGAGGAGTTTTAAAGATATTTGCTTATGATAGTTGGATGCCACCTTATGATATTCAGTTCATTGAGCATCTAATTATAAACTGAAATAAAAACTATTCAGATATAAAAAGGATTTCAAATACCCAAAGGTAAAAGCTAATCATAAAAAATGAACTGAACAATTCCATACCTAAGAAGGCAAATTGTAATCAATCATAAAAAACCTTAGTGAAGAAAGATATTTTCATTGACAAGTCCACACAATGATTCCATGTGAACTTCCCTGGAAAGAACAAAAGTTATTGCCAATCATCCTCTATGTCAGTGGAACAAAGGCAGGAGAAAGTGATAGATAGTATACCATTTCATTGTCCATGTTCTCACCCACCATTTCCTGTTCTTTCCGTCTTATTGATTCTCACAATATTTTTGATGAAGTTATCACTTTGGTCATGTAATTTTTTAAACATATATAATTATAAAACATTTCTGAAGGAAGAAAACACAGGAAAAAATAGACAGTCAGATAGTCACACTGACATCAATATTCTTGGAAGAGAAAGAACAAGAAATTGGTCTTCTCTGTAAATCAGCTTATAATTAAATGGGTCCAGAGTTTCCCTTTTATTGGGGTCACAATGTCCAAGTGATATTGGAATATGTGTTGCTAGATTATAAATCCAATGCTGGATCAACTAATCTCTCTCATTTATCATTTATGCAGGTTCGTGAGAATTTGCAACAAAATGCATGAAATTGAAGTATGTATTTCTTCAATGTCTATAAATAAGGTGAATAAACAAAGAGCTAGAGAAACACAGAACAGGAACAGATATAAACTGAGTAAGCAGCATTTAAAAAAGAATCTCTTACCAGATCAACTCAATGATTTCTGTCAGTGTTACCTTAAATTTAAGTTAATCTTAGCTTTTTAGCCATTTGTCTTGAATCCTTCAACCCAGTTTTAAGTTGCATGAAATCTATTATCTTAAGATAAAAGGTAAATCCTTAAAAAGCCAATACATCCCCATGTTTTCAAATGCTCTTTTAGAATTACTTTAGAATGCACACTATTTATAAAAAAAACAAACCTTATTAGAGAAACAAAAATTGGAAAAAATTCTTAATGCATAGAATGCATAGAAACAAGATACTACTAGGAAACCATTTATTACAGGCAGAGTATCATGCAGAATTTTTTTATTTATTAATTTTTATACCACTTCATGGCTCTTGGCAGATGGCAAAACAGCAGTACATTGATAAAACATCCATGGTAAATATACAAAATTAATTTAAAAATAAGTTAATACAGGTAAGTATAGCAACAGATCCACCATGGCAGCCATAAAATCTGAATTGCATAAAAACCTGTCACCATCATTACCAAACATTCTATGAAGAATCCCAAAGATGTTTTTTTCACAAGGCAATTGGACTTTCTTGTTTTTTCTTTGAAGACATTTCGCTTCTCATCCAAGAAGCTTCTTCAGCTCTGAAGAACATTTTACCAATTTTCAGAAAATCAACCCTCAGATGAAGTTTGTTCCATATTGAAGGATCAGCTTCAGAGAAGTAGCATCTCTGTCTCCTTCCTTCTTGACTTCACAAAATTGGGAGATACCAACAATGCCAAATAGACATATCTGCCACATGCAGTTTCTTGTAAATTATCAATGCAGCACAAAACTTTGAAGAACACAGTGGCTTTTTAATGATGATTTGAACATGAAAAGATATTGCTGCTAGATTAGGAAAGGAATCTATTTAATCTAACATGCTGCAGCTTAGATCATGCAGAGACCAAACACATGCCTTCAGATGGCTTATCAAAAGGGGAGGAGGACAAAGAAAGGAGTGTTTTATTATATTTCCCCACAGAGGGTATTCATAGTATTGTGCCTACAGTTCAGAATGTAGTATTTCACCATCATATATCACCAAATCATCAATTCATTTGTCTATTCACCATATAAAACTATATAAAACTCTATACAAATTGATGCCTATCACTATATCTAATGAAATAAATTCCTGATATTCTTATATCATGGGTGAAATTCATACTGTCAGATTTCAAGTGTATTTATAATTTTGCAAATATTAGATTTTCAACTTTCCTAAATTAACAGAAAAGAGGTGACTTACAATGCTATCACATATGGAATAAAAGCATTAGACTATTATACCTATGGTACTGTTTTTTTTTAATTTAAATCCAGGACACTATAGTTTATTTTTCACAGAAATATACAAAAACATAGAAAGGCAACCAAAGAACTAATAAAATAGTCCATAAGTAGCAATTATCCAGCAGCCTTTTGGCAAGTCTAGTCTGCTCAATGCTTAACCTCCAACTTGATATGTGCAAATTGCTTTGCAGTAGTAATATATACATTCTTGATCAGAATAGGAAAAAAATGAAATGAATTTGCACCTGAACATTAAAGTTAGTGATTGAGATAGCTGGACTGATAGAACAGTTTTACTAAAACTGTTGTTCTCAGGAAGTTGATTTATGAACTGCAAATCTATCTTCGTGCACTAGTATCTCTAGATTTTCTATAAAAAGAAGAAAGAAAGGACTTCATAATTTCATAGCTATTGCCATGCTCTGAACCAATGCACAACTAAAGTAAGTCATTAGTAACTTGGAAACGTATATCATTATTTGTGATTTCTTTAAAAAGTAGTTTTAGCTTTATTTTTATTTATTATTAAACAAATTTTATGGCCGCCCAACTCAAACAAGATGACCCTAACAGTGCATAATATTAAAAACCCACAACATAAAAATCCTGCCTCCCCCCACCCCAAAACTCAATGGCAGCAGCAAGTTGATAAGTATATTGTAACATCAAAGTTCCCTTCTTCCTGTAAAGGATAAAAGTCTACCTTATGTTAATCTGTAATAAAGCTATGCAGAAAACAAAGCAGAATTGTTGTTGTTGTTGTTAGTTGCGAAGTCGTGTCCGACCCATCGCAACCCCATGGACAACGTTCCTCCAGGCCTTCCTGTCCTCTACCATCTTCTGGAGTCCATTTAAGCTCACGCCTACTGCTTCAGTGACTCCATCCAGCCACCTCATTCTCTGTCGTCCCCTTCTTCTACTGCCCTCAATCTTTCCCAGCATTAGGCTCTTCTCCAGTGAGTCCTTCCTTCTCATTAGGTGACCAAAGTACTTGAGTTTCAACTTCAGTATCTGGCCTTCTAAGGAGCAGTCAGGGTTGATCTCCTCTAGGACTGACCGGTTTGATCGCCTTGCAGTCCAGGGGACTCGCAGGAGTCTTCTCCAGCACCATAGTTCAAAGGCCTCAATTCTTTTGCGTTCAGCCTTTCTTATGGTCCAACTTTCACAGCCATACATTGCAACTGGGAAACCATGGCCTTGACTATACGTACTTTTGTTGGCAGGGTGATGTCTCTGCTTTTTAGTATGCTGTCTAAATTTGCCATAGCTTTCCTCCCCAGGAGCAAGCGTCTTTTAATTTCTTGGCTGCAGTCCCCATCTGTGGTGATCTTAGAGCCCAGGAAGATAAAATCTGTCACTACCTCCATTTCTTCCCCATCTATTTGCCAGGAATTGAGAGGGCCGGATGCCATGATTTTGGTTTTCTTAATGTTGAGTTTCAAGCCAACTTTTGCACTCTCCTTCTTCACCCGCATCAAGAGGCTCTTTAGTTCCTCTTCACTTTCTGCCATTAGAGTGGTATCATCTGCATATCTTAGGTTGTTGATATTTCTCCCGGCAATCTTAATTCCAACTTTTGATTCATCTAGCCCTGCCTTTCTCATGATGTGCTCTGCATATAAGTTAAATAGGCAGGGCGACAGAATACAGCCTTGCCGGACTCCTTTCCCAATTTTGAACCAATCAGTGGTTCCGTGTCCAGTTCTCACTGTTGCTTCTTGACCCGCATATAGGTTTCTCAAGAGACAAATAAGATGGTCTGGTACTCCCATCTCTTTAAGAACTTGCCACAATTTGTTGTGATCCACACAATCAAAGGCTTTAGCATAGTCAATGAAGCAGAAGTAGATGTTTTTCTGGAACTCCCTAGCTTTCTCCATGATCCAGCGTATGTTGGCAATTTGATCTCTAGTTCCTCTGCCTCTTCGAAATCCTGCCTGTACTTCTGGAAGTTCTCGATCCACATACTGCTGGAGTCTAGCTTGTAGGATTTTAAGCATAACTTTACTTGCATGTGAAATGAGTGCAATGGTGCGATAGTTTGAACATTCTTTGGCATTGCCTTTCTTTGGAATTGGAATGTAAACTGACCTTTTCCAATCCTGTGGCCACTGTTGAGTTTTCCAAATTTGCTGGCAAATTGAGTGTAGCACTTTTACTGCATCGTCTTTTAAGATTTTGAATAGCTCAGCTGGAATACTGTCACCTCCACTAGCTTTGTTGTTGCTCAGCTTTCCTAAGGCCCATTTCACTTCACATTCTAGGATGTCTGGCTCGAGGTCAGTGACCACCCCATCGTGGTTATCAGGGATGCTAAGCTCGTTCTTGTATAGTTCTTCTGTGTAATTTTGCCACCTCTTCTTAATCTCTTCTGCCTCTGTTAGGTCCCTGCCATTTTGGTCCTTTATCATGCCCATCTTTGCATGAAACGTTCCCTTCATATCTCCAATTTTCTTGAAGAGATCTCTGGTTCTCCCTATTCTATTGTTCTCTTCTATTTCTTTGCACTGTTCATTTAAGAAGGCATTCTTATCTCTTCTAGCTATTCTCTGGAATTCTGCATTCAATTGGGTGTATCTTTCTCTTTCTCCCTTGCCTTTCGCTTCCCTTCTTTCCTCAGCTATTTGCAAAGCTTCCTCAGACAGCCATTTTGCTTTCTTGCATTTCTTTTTCTTTGGGATGGTTTAGTTGCTACCTCTTGTACAATGTTGCGAACCTCCGTCCATAGTTCTTCAGGCACTCTGTCTATCAGATCTAATTCCTTAAATCTATTTGTCACCTCTACTGTATATTCATCAGGGATATGATTTAGTTCATACCTGAGTGGCCTAGTGTTTTTCCCTACTTTCTTCAATTTAAGCCTAAATTTTGCAACGAGAAGCTCATGATCTGAGCCACAGTCAGCTCCTGGTCTTGTTTTTACTGACTGTATAGAGCTTCTCCATCTTTGGCTGCAGAGCACATAGTCAATCTGATTTCTGTGTTGACCGTCTGGTGATGTCCATGTGTAGAGACGTCTCTTGGGTTGTTGGAAAAGAGTGTTTGCTATGACCATCGTATTCTCTTGACAAAATTCTATCAGCCTGTGCCCTGCTTCATTTTGTACTCCAAGGCCAAACTTGCCTGTTATTCCGTTTATCTTTTGGCTTCCTACTTTAGCATTCCAATCCCCCATGATGATAAGGACATCATTTTTTGGTGTTGATTCTATAAGGTGCTGTAGGGCTTCATAGAACCGGTCAATTTCATCCTCTTCAGCACCAGTGGTTGGGGCATAGACTTGGATTACTGTGATATTGAATGGCTTGCCTTGGATTCGCACTGAGATCATTCTGTCATTTTGGGGATTGTATCCCAGTATTGCTTTTCCTACTCTTTTATTGACTATGAAGGCTACTCCATTTCTTCTGAGGGATTCTTGCCCGCAGTAGTATACCTGATGGTCCTCTGAATTAAATTCACCCATTCCTGTCCATTTTAGTTCGCTGATTCCTAAGATGTCGATGTTCAGTCTTGTCATCTCTTGTTTGACCACGTCCAGTTTGCCTTGATTCATGGATCTTACATTCCAGGTTCCTATGGAGAAAAAATCTTTACAGCATCGGACTTTCCTTTCACCACCAGATGCATCCACAGCTGAGCGTCCTTTCGGCTTTGGCCCAGTCGCTTCACTCTTTCTGGCGCTACTAGTACTAGACCTCTGCTCTTCCCCAGTAGCATATTGGACACCTTCCGACCTGAGGGGCTCATCTTCCAGCGTCATATCTTTTTGCCTTTTAGTACTGTCCATGGGGTTTTCATGGCAAAGATACTGGAGTGGGTTGCTATTTCCTTCTCCAGTGGATCACATTTTGTCAGAACTCTCTGCTATGACCTGTCCATCTTGGGTGGCCCTGCATGGCATAGCTCATAACTTCATTGAGTTACGCAAGCCCCTTCGCCACGACAAGGCAGTAATCCATGAAGGAGAAAGCAGAATTATTTTTCCCCAAAAGAACAAAACTGTTGATTTTGTAGGAAATTCTTAGAGAAAAACACCTAGCTATTCTGATAAAATAAATAGCCATAAATATTTACTGCTTTTGTTTCTAAATATACAATATATAGAACACATATAGAACACTGGTCATGTATTCTATTTATTCATAATATTCCCTGTGTATTTGGGAAAGCATCTAGTAATTTGCTTCTAATTTAATCATTATCACTTAATCTGCAGGTCTCTAGATTTACTTTAGCAGTTGTTTCTTTTTCAGGAGGCCATTACATCTGGGGAGATGCTGTGTAATTAAAATTTTTAAATAATGTCATGTTTTAGGGATAGGAAGTTAACTATTTTCTGTTCTCTAGTACTTTAAAACTGATTGCAGCTTTTCTTCTGTTGCTAAATTGTCTACTCATTTGAAACTTTCATTAAATTCTTATTTCAATCTGCTGTCATAATGAAAATTGTACATGTCAAAGAAACATAGATCAGTGGTAGAAATATGCCATTCAGTTAGTGAGTCTCAGATTTCATTCTTAGCATGGAGATTAAAATATACAACAGAAAACAATATTTGTAGCTCCAGGTTGAGCTGTAGAGTCCTTGGTACTCTCTAAATGTAGTTGTTTTCTTGCAGATATTTCATTACCAAACTAGGTAGAATTTTCAGTGCTAGAAAGAATGGCATTTGCTCTCCATTTATATACAGTGGCTTGCCCTGTCAGTGTTGGTGGGAATGTTGTTTTCTTCTTGGTAGAATCTTGAATAGGCTATTGTTTACTATTTAATTGTTTGAGTTGATAGTTCCTTGATTGGGGTATTATTTTCCTGCTTGATTGTTAGACTAGTATTAATCCTGACATTACTCTCTTCTTATCTGAATGTTGACTTGCTGGTGAGGAGGTTTTTGTGGGTTTTTTTTTTGTTGTTCTTAATGAAGCATCTACAGGAAAACAGCAAAGTTTAGAAAGCACTATGACCTACAAATATATAGGCAGTGAAAAAATTCAATCTAAGGCATTTTCTCTTCATTTTCTGCTCTTAGGCTGTGATTTTTATCCAACTTGCAGCATTAGCAAGCCCACTCTAGGACCAGCCAGTCCAACAAAAGAGTACTTATCATCTAGAGAGTAATTTGGACCATATTTTGTGCAGATCCAGATAAATCAAGATATATATCCAAAATATATATGGATATTTAGTAAAGACAGCATGCAGTTCAAGGACATCTGGAGACAGATTGAAAGGTAACCCATGTTGTGCTATTGACCAAAAGATAGTTGTTGCCACCACCACTTTACTCAGTTTAAAATCAAAGAAGGGAATAGAAAGTCCACTAGGGAAACTGAGTGGGCGTGGTATATACATCATGTAAATGGGGGGGGGGGGGGAGAGACAATAGAAATGACCCTGCAAAGGTGCTGTCATCATTTTACTACAGGAGGAAACTCAGAGCTAGCTTGCTTATGAGCAATGCACAATAAGGTCCAAAGGAAGGAGATGACTTTGATGATTTCCAATCACAATAGAGAGGATTGGTGGTTTAATGAAAAAGTTCTTCAGGAACTTTCACTTAATTTCACTTAAAGGAAGACTGCTGTTTTCTTCCATTACTCATTTCAACCTTTTTGTTGTGGTTATTGCTCCTGGGAAACACACACACACACACACACACACACACACACAACAGAGAGAGGGAGAGGGAGAGCAAGAGAGAGAGAGAGAGAGAGAGAGAGAGAGAGAGAGAGAACGCAATATAACTGAAGGTTGAGTAATATCTATGACTGAAGCAATTCCACTTGCATCCATCTTGGGAAGCTAATCTTTCATTCCCCAAGAAGAGCAAGAGGAGGTTTCAGAGAGAGTGGAGCTATTAACAGAAGCGCATATACTGCACTGGATGAGCTAATAAAACAGGATCTGCTTTGTGCATGCTTGTGTGTACCTGAAAAAAGATAAAAACAAAACTGTAAGCATAACTTGTCAGACCTTGCATAGTCAGAAATGAATCTTGGGCTTCCAAGTTAAGACTATGTCCTCCAGACGACCATACTTTTTTGCTTTTCTTTCTTTCTTTCTTTCTTTCTTTCTTTCTTTCTTTCTTTCTTTCTTTCTTTCTTTCTTTCTTTCTTTCTTTCTTTCTTTCTTTCTTTCTTTCTTTCTTTCTTTCTTTCTTTCTTTTTCTTTCTTTTTCTTTCTTTCTTTCTTTCTTTCTTTCTTTCTTTCTTTCTTTCTTTCTTTCTTTCTTTCTTTCTTTCTTTCTTTCTCAGTTCCCCATGATAACTGCATCATACTGTGTTGCTGGTGACTGAGGTGCTGCTTCACCTTCTGCAATGTTGCTTGATCTTTGATTTCCTGTGAAGCACAATGAATCTTACATTAGACTGTTCAAAGTCAGGTGGTGCACCATCTGTTCCCAGGCTTGGAAAACACTGAGTAACATAGATCAACAGAAAGCAACAGCTTCACTGGATTCATCAGAATATTCATATTCACACAGTGACAAGGAGGCAGATGACTTCATTTTCCAGCCCTAAAAGGGGGTGGGGGGAGCTGCCTTTTCTTTTACAGCTTTTCTCCTAAAACTGTCCTGATGTTGTTACTATGTGTTTTGATTCTCTCTCTCTCTCAAAATTAAAATGCATTGGATATTTGATGAATACGAATAGTGTGATGAAATGTGTTAATGAATCTGGTAATATTTGGGTTACAGGATGCTATAGGGACCATTCAACTTATGGTGCAAAGAATGTTTCATATGATGGCCCTTAAGGAGTTGTATGTGTGAGCTGCCAGTGCAGAAATTGCTGACAAGGAACAACACAGAAGATGTAATAAATTGAACTATAGGCAACAACAAACTAGTTGTTCCTTTTCTTCTTGGTTTAAGCTTTTCCTTTTGCAGAGTTTCTCAGGGAGCTAGCCCTACCGTTATATAGAGTTGTTGCTTCAGCATCAGATTTTGAATATGATAAAAACAAGGCAATAACCACATTGATTATTTATGATAAAATATATTTTAAAAACCAGTTCACACTTGAAATACCTCAAGCTTGAAATGATGGACTTGAATGTTTGTGCTCCAAACATGGGCATTTTCAGATTTTATTCCCAAGCATGGGATGTTTTATTAGATGTTCAGAATAAAAATTTTCAATCTGCATTGTTTCAAGGATTCTGGGCTATTCTGGAATGCAATATAGATATGCATTTTTTAGATTTGCTATTAGAGTATTGTCTGGGTCAATAAAGCAGCAGGGGATGGTCAAGTCCTTATTTAGTTTTGCTTAAACTCAGGATCTTGGGATTGGCTCTTGTAGATAAAGTCAAAGTGATTATAATGTGCACAGTTGTATTTCAATTGTATTTTGGGAAGGGGAGGGTACATTTGCCATATAAATGTAAAGCTTGGGTTTCAATATCTTTTTTTGGGAAGAATTTTGACCAGCAGCTTATTGAACTCATCTTCATAACATTTTTTCTGTACTCTTGTCTGCTTACTGCTCATCAATATAAGCCACCCCAGATAATATTTTTCACTCTAATTACATTCATTCAAAATGCTATTTTGAATGAATGTAATCAGTTCCATTAATTATTCCCAAATTTATATCTGATTCTTCTGTTATGACCTTTCACTGGAGTGTAACCAGCAAATACCACCAACCAATGAATTCCTAGAGTCATATACACCATAATAATTCAGATGATTAAAAATGCATATTTTCTGACTTTACATTTTAGCTCTTCATTCATAATTAAGCCTGTAACTTACTACTTTACATGCATGCATCAATTCTGCTTTCCAAATGATTTTATTTCTGATCTATTACCCTTCTCATTTCTTAGTTCCACAGTCACCTAATTTTTTTCTTTAATTTCATTTGATAATTCACTCCAAATTTATATGACATATACCTCATATGACAAGTTGCTATTTTTCATATGATATGTTTGTTATATGATTAATCCATAGATATTGACTGCCATTCATGGCCATTGCTAGTTGAGGCTTTCACATAATGCTCTGTAGTAATATAAAGTAGATGCAGACTAGTTTCACTCATACCTATGCCCTATCTGCATAGCTTGCTAAGAAGTAAGGACAATTCCTACCTTCCTAACTTCCCATAAAGCTTTAACTCGATGACTTGATGCACGTCTGTAGCCAATTTAACTAATACATTTATTTTCCTCTATTTCTCAGTCCAGCTATCATAGTGACATCCTTATATTAGAGAAATCATCTTTTTGCTAAAATAATAGTGTACTGTAATTTCACCATTACAGCTTGCAAGAAAGATTTTTCACTACAGTAGAGGTGATGTATAAAGGTTTCCCCATAACATGCTGAGTTACTGTCATTTTTTCCAAATAACTAGACAAATGCATACAATATTGGCAGGCACGTAGTGGCAATTTTCCCACTAACTGAGGTGAGAGGAATTTTGTTCTAGTAGGATCTGTATTAGTTCAGGATTCTGACTAGATTAGTTTTTTCTGGCTCTCTGATTGGTCAGCTGAAGTTGATGATTACTAGGCTCATGGCTTTTGGCCTGTTCTCAAAAATTTGAGTTGATATAAGTGAAAATGGTTACCTGCTGCTTTAGATGTTTATGGAAGGATTAAAAAGTAAAAACAGACTAGTGTAGGAGTAAACTAAGTTACTTAGTTTTTGTTTTGTTATTCTTCAAAACTATTCCTTCCTTCCTTCCCTCACATTTGGATCTCTTTCTTTTTATCTGCCCTGAAGTTTCTAAGACTGATGTAGGATCAAGCTGTACTTAATATGTCTATAGCCCAGAAAGTTATTTTTAGCAAAATTATGTGCAGGAATTGAAAGAGTACACATTGCCTTGTTGCTAAATGAAATGGACACCCAAATAGGCCAAGGACCACAGAAATAAAAGGGAGTTTGCCCTGATGGCAATTATTTAAGAATGAAGACTATTTTGCTCTAGAAAATGCTGATACATACCTGAAGCCAAGTTCGCATTGCTCTCTTCATTTCTTATTTCTTGGGACTGTGGATTTTGGCTCTCTAAATTCCAGCCTCAACTGCATTACTGCTTTAAATATATACAGCATGTTCATTTATCTTACACATGAAAAATGATGATAAAGTGCCATATATTTTAAACATTAAAGTAACTCTTTGAATCCTTTGAAAAATAAGAAATTAAATGCCCAACAATATTCAGTCTCCTTTTCATCAAGTGTGTTAAAAATCACGCTATTTGCACTTTGGTCTCTGAAAAACAGTCCTAGACCAATCATGAAGATTATATTGCATGTGGCCATGTGTATTAGACTGACAATCAAATATTCCAAATAAGCTCCAAACAATTTCCTTCTGGGCTGTTTGTATGCTTCTTTGAGATAGACAAATGTTGCCAAAACTGGCAGCCTCTCCTTGGCACCTTCCAGTGTAGTAACAGCAAAAATGTTACAATTCACAAAACAAACTCCGCACATCTCAAACTGATATTGTATAACTCAGCACATTCCCAACAGCATGTGGAACTGAGAGGTGTTGTATATTGTGTTGTAGATGTCTAGACACGCTGTCTCTTTTCCTTGTTCCTCTCCTTCTTCCAAGAGATTTGACTTATCTTGCAACTTGCTTTGAAATTTTTTTTATTTGACTTTCTATGGCAATTTAGCATAAGTAAAGCAAAAAGCACATACTTGTTGAGAATAAGGATGCTTCAACCATGGTTCCGAAAGAAACTCAAGGCTCCATAAAGGCAGTCTCACATCTAAGATGCAATGTCCAGATCCTCTCCAAGAATTGTTACCAAAATGTAATTTTAAGAGTGAAATCATTAAATCAATTAAGCTTAACTTGAAGTAGTTTGAATATAAAGTTCAATTAAGTCAAATTTATTTATTTTTCCCATCCTTACTTGTGTCTTTGTCTTGGTCATACCTGTTCCTGGCATATTATTTAAAAGTAGTGTATAGACCGTAGTCTTCTTTCAAAGTTATTCATCCCTGGCTATTTTCTTCATGGATTGTTGTTTTTTTAAACAGCCTGTACTGACTCAGAAAGTGATAGAAGATGTGCAGACATTCCTCATAATCTAGACTGGCAGGCAACAGAGCTGAATCAACTTATAAGAGTAGCCAATTTTCTTCAATAAAATTGCATACAGATAAAAAGACAAACTTCTGTAAAAGAGACAAATACTATATTGCAGCATTAGTTGGTATGTTTCTATGACATGTGTTGCTACTATATATTCTAGATAAACATTAATATGAAAGATGCAAACAAGAGCACCACACGATTTATTAAGTAAACCTTGATGCAAAAAAGGCAGAAAAATCCTGCCAGTTTAGTCCTCAGGTCTCTGCTAATCTATTCAAACTCTACTTGTGGTTTTAATGCTTACTGGTACAGCTCATCATGCAACTTCTAGTTTAATTAGAGGAATGGATTCTGGAGAGAGCTTCTGAAAACTCTCCAGTGGATTCACTGGATTCACTGCAGAGAAAACTCTGTGCTCACTCCACCGACTAATTATCTGCCTTTTCTCTGAAACAGGTGTTTGATAGTAGGAGTTATATTCTTGGAGGAAGACAAAAGATGAAGACTTTGATAAAATATAACACAAAGTGAATGGATATAGTAGGAACTGGTAGTTTGGCTACACTGATCTGTGAACCAGAAAGATAAATAAAAAGAATTGCATAAAAATTATGCTGGCTGGTCTCTAAAATCATACTATGAATTCTGCTTATCAAACAGGAGATCTTGTGTTCAGAAACAACTGGATCTATATTTTGGTTTATGTTTCAGCTAATGAGTTAAGCATTGGTTGAACTCTTAATGGGGTCCCGAATCACCCAGAAACTAATTGTTGCATATACTACAATATAAAATCATTTTTAAAAAATCTGCTTTGAACAATAAATATTGCTCAGTTTAAGGCTTGATGAAAGAAAAAAAATATTATACAATGAGCAACATTTCAAAGATTTAAAATATAATTGCAAAGAAAATATGTGAAATAGTGAAGAATGGTACATCAAACACTGGGGTCACACATCCTCCTAAGTCATCACAAGCTGATGTGGTTTTGATTTAGTGTGTTAAGATTTATAAATAAATATGGTATCTAGATTAATGTCTTTTATAAACTATGCCACCAAAGATAATCCAGCAAATTATTAAGGAAAACCACCTGGCATGTGATATACACTACAACTCTTACCTTTTGATTCCTTTGTTATCTGGCCAATTCACGACTTGTCAGTTTGGGCTATACAATTTAAATAGAGTTGATTTCAGACTTCTTGTTTATGACATTCAGATAGAATGCAACCTGGGAAACAAGTCAAAAACAATGAACTAAGCTTTTCTTACTCGGGTTATTGTTTATTACAGATTAAGTGGACTGTGGCAAATGTTAGGAATCAAAAATAGATGAAAAGAGGATATAGCATCATTGTTCATGGGGAAAAAACCCTGAAGACATTGAAAAGAAGTACAACATAGCCACATTTATGCAGTATCTATAGGCATTCCAAAGACAGGTAGGTATCATTCTTTTCAATATTCATTTAATTAGAGAAAAAGTGATTCAACAATACACACTTCCTTATGTATTTATTTATTTAACAATATTAATTGACTGCCTGAATCATTGAGAATTTGTGTGATCTATAAATATGCATACAGGCAAGCCTGCTGTCTATTTGGCATTAAAAAGAAAGATGTGAATCTGAATGAGATGAGAAGATGAACATCTGATTTGATAGCCAAAATGACATATGCTTGATGATGCAATAATGCAAATGTTAGGACATCTGACTCAAGATGCAGCTTTTGCAGGATTACATAATCATTTCCCCCCTTCTCTTTTACACACACACACACACAGAGAGAGAGAGAGAGAGAGAGAGAGATCTCATGGCCCTTTATCTCCCTGCAACCCCAATATATGATAGTGATGTAAAGAATCCCATTTTGATAATGGCTGCAACAAAATTTCCTAGATTTTTTTAAATACCTATTTTGGTTAGCACTTTTTTGTAAAGTTTTATGCAAGTTCCACAAAAACTCATTAGTATATAGATACAGTTTATTATTTGTCTGTCTGTCTGTCTGTCTGTCTGTCTGTCTGTGTCGGTCTATCTCTGCTACTTCAATCATGATAGATTCTTTTGGGTTAAATGATGTTACACATAATACACGGAGTATAAGACATAGTAAAGCAAGGAAATTAAAAAAACATGAGTCATTAGAAAGAAACATAGCTGAATCTAATTAATACAAATACCATTCACTATACTACTACATCAAATTATCTTTACTTTCACAACATCTATGTATGATTTTATATTACTCTTTAGTTTGTTTGTTTTTAATTCTTTCTTTTTGGGAATTTAATCAAATCTACTGATCTTCCTTTCTAAGAATCTAATCTATTTAACTACAGATTTCTCAATATTTCCTTGAACCATTCACTTTTCTTTCATATCACTGTTTTCTAACTCTGTCACCATTCTTTTTGTTCATAATACAAACTACCTAAATTTACCTACTTTGTCACTCACTTTTGAATTCCATTTACATAAATTCAGCTTCCATAATTCTTGACCTATTTCTTGTTTTACCACATACAGTTTTACAGTGCTCTGTTCCCATAGATTCAACTTCTGTGTTCTCTTCACAACTCTCACCTCCATATGACATCATGAGCAGAAGCATGCCCTTATAAACAGCCATTTTTGCATATTTTGCTATCCATCCCCCAAGACAGTGTATTGCTTTTCTTCTACATCTCCATCACAACTTAAAATGATTATTTCCCCCATTTTTACTAAACATTCTATAAGGGTATACAAATTTACTTACTTGCTCTCAGATTTTGGCATATAACTTAAATTGCATTTTTTTATTCCACTTTCCCTGTCAAATGCAGCTATTTACTTTTCAGATCCATTATACAATATAAAGGAACTAATGTTTGCTGAAATTTCTTCGTTTTCAGCTAAGAACATGGCCCAACAGTAACAAAAGCTTTATTTATGTCCACAACGAACACATATGTACTATCACTGTGAATATTGCTAACATATTCAATGGATAGCATATATTGTGCTGTTACCCTCTTCCAAAATTGAATTACTTGTTAAGCATTCCATTTGTATATCTTAAAGAACTTTTCTTCTTGCCTACAGAATCACTATTTTCCCAAAAATGTATATCTGATATTTTCCATTGCCATCATTCATTGCATAAGATATTACCTTTGTACAATTTTAAACCATCTTTTTATTTCCTTCAAAGGCCCTCTTATTTTCATTTCTGGGGAGTTATGGACAATGACTTTGTGAAAGCAGAGGCGATGACTCTGGCAAAGACCGATAGAAATGGTGAGAAAGCCAGTTCCTTGGAACATCTCTGCATGAGGAATGGACAAGAAATCACCAACATGTGTTCTTGCAAGGAGACCATAGGATAACATTATTTTTCTTTTTGGTGGGTTTGGAAGATACCAAGATTAGCTATCTTGTTCACAACCATGGTGGAGACTTTTAAAGGACACTAAGGTAGCAAACCTTACTTTCTAATCACTATTGGAAATTGCTTATTAACTACTTTTAAGCTATTAGAGAGCTTTGGAATCACAAGTATGAAAATACCAGGTGAGTCTGCTTTTAATCCTAAATGAAAGAAAACTTTAATTAATAAGCTTAAGAATTTAAAGAATCTGGAAATAAAACAATAAAAAGCTATTAAGGATTAAGGATCCAAATAAAATTGGAATAATGAAACTTTTACAATAAGATTTTGGAACTAATTTTAAAGTAGAAACAGCTTCTCTTAGGAAATATATCCTGTTTTGGTTTTTATAAAGCACAACATAAATAAATAATTTCATAATTTTAAAGTGGTCACTATAGAGGACTAAAGATTTTAGGTAGATGAAAGATATACAGGCCTGCACATAGGCCACAATATCAACAATGTCAGTAATAATATCTGCTTCTATGGATAGACAATATCTAAAAGATGTTATTGAAGAAATGTCAGATGTAAAACAAATTTTATATATCAAGACATAGATGGTATTGAAAGTGAATTTACAATTGACAGGCCAAGAAAATGACTTTGAAAAGGAAGTTTCTCTGAATCTATAACAAAATTAGTTAAGGTTTTAAAATTTATAAAGGAAATACACCTGGATCATTTTTTCCTATTAGAAAAATAATCCTACTGGATATACAAAAGAAGCTTATTAAATCCTTGAAGAACTCTGTGGAATAGGACAAAAAAGAAATAAAAAAAATCAAATCCTATAAAAATATTTGAATAAGCCAAAGATTAAGTATGTTAGTAGTATAAGAGAAGACTATAACGTTAGATAGATAGATAGATAGATAGATAGATAGATAGATAGATAGATAGATAGATAGATAGATAGATAGATAGATAGATAGATAGATAGATAGATAGATAGATAGATAGATAGATAGATAGATAGGTAGGTAGGTAGGTAGGTAGGTAGGTAGGTAGGTAGGTAGGTAGATAGGTAGATAGGTAGACAGACTGACTGACTGACTGACTGACTGACTGACTGACTGACTGACTGACTGACTGACTGACTGGCTACCCTTTTTGGACTTTTTGCTGACATGAGGACTGCAAAAATGATTTGCTGGACTTTTTTCAGAAATGGGATATGAGTTGAAGAGATAAATACTGTAATTTTAAAGTGTGAAAAGATGAAATTTATTTGTTCTTGTTGTGAGGAAAACTGAAAATAATTTATTCATATAAATTTTCTTTTTTTCTTTCTTTTTTCTTTTTTCTTTTCCTTGCAATTTTATTTTTTTCTCCTTAAGTTTAGTTTGCATTAGATTTTATGGTTATAATAAAAATTATAGATAAAAAAGAAAATCCCTCTGCATTTCCTGTTTTGGTTTTAATCATTATTTAACATTGTGCATCATTCACATGTAAAAGCATTCTTTTAGATGCAATTTTTTCATCCAGTCTCTTTCACTTCATCATTCCACTGAACACCTTTTTTCATATTTCCAGTTAGAACAGTAGCTCTACTTCTTTTGTACTCGACAATATTTTTATATTGCATCTACAGTGACATAAAGGTAAAGGTAAAGGTTACCCCTGTTCAGTTGTGTCCAACTCTAGGGGGTGATGCTCATCTCTGTTTCTTAGCTAAGGAAGCCAGTGGCATCTGAAGACATTTCCATAGTCATGTAGCCACCATGACTATACACTGAGGTGTCCCCCATGTAATGACATAGATGATAGTAATTCATAGTTTCTGACACATATTTATGCCCGTTCAATCATACTTACAGGTAGTCCTTGATTAACAATGGCAAGGGGGATGAGATTTTCCATTACCAAATAATATGCTATAAAGTATGTCATCATGTGATCATACCACTGAATGATGGCAATTCTGGAAATTCTGGCTGCTATCATTAAGTGAGAATTACATGGGTTGTTAGTTGAGGATGTAATATGACTACCATTTGTAACCTCGTGCTAGCTTTCCCATTAATTTTAGTTTGCAGAAAGTTTGCAAATGGCGACATTATAATTGTGACCCAGTGTTGTATACCTGGATCACAGGGATAATGCAACAGCCATAACTCTGACAGTCATAAGTGCACTCATTCAACCCCACTGCAAGTTTGAAAAGTCACTGAATAAGTGGTTGTTAACCAAGTGCACCTGTAATCTTATACCTTAATTTCATTCCACATATTTATCAACTCACCTCTACAAAAATTAAAACATTTTAATTTAAACCTTAATTTAAACATTTTAATTTAATTTAAAGTTTCATCATATCTACTTTTCTTTCATTCATTTAATTTGAAAATTTATGCTCTTCATAGTTTACCTTTTCTCATGCCGAGACATGATTTCCCACTTGCTATATATGCCCATAGATTTTTAATAATATGGATTACCAACCTTAATTGTACCTTTGTATAACATACTCTAATACAGGGCTTTTCAACCAGTGGTACGGGTACCACCTGTGGTACATTGCCACCTGGCAGGTGGTACGTGACCATCCTAGAAAAGTGATAGCGGGGGAGGGGAATGAGCTGAACCGGTGGCAGCACCGCAGAAGCCTGAGCGAGAGATGGCTGGAGCTGCAAGGCTGTCAGAGCTCAGCAGAAGCGCCAGGATCAGTGCCGCTTTCCAGCTGATCGGCGCTTCTTCGGGGCTGTCGGCTCGGTGGAATTGCCAGGATCAGCGCCAGGCTCCAGCTGGAGCTCGGCTCTGATCCTGGTGCTTCTGCTGAGCCCAGAAAAAGCACCAATCAGCTGGAAAGCAGCACTGATCCTGGCACTTCTGCTGAGCCCAGAAGAAGCGCCGATCAGCTGGAATGTTGCAGCATCTCCAGGGTCTTGTGATTTACATTCAGATGCTTGGCAACTGATCCATATTTATGATGGTCACAGTGTCCCAGGGTCATGTGAAGTGACCAAAACCTGCTGCAACCACCCAGCAGACGGGGGGAATAAAAACCAAACACCCCCACCCCACCCCCGCTGCCAATCCTCAACAGAAATGCTCACAACAATGAAAACCTCGGACAGGAGGAAGAGCGTTGCCGGGCGGGCAGGCAGGTGTCTTGCTCGCCTGTGGTTTGGGGGGCACTTTTTCAGTGCCATTGTAACTTCGAACAGTCACTAAGCGAACTATTGTAAGTCGAGGACTACCTGTACTTTATCACTTTTTTTTTTTTTTTTTTTTTTGGTCATCAAGTTTTTGACACCTTGCTAGGCGACTGGTGGTACTCGGATATTGCCATATCCTAAAAGTGGTACAATGAGTGAAAAGGTTGAAAAGCCCTGCTCTAATAACAACAAAGACAATGCTAATCAGTTTAGGCACATTCTGATCAATAAACCAGAAGTGCAGCCAAAAGGCAATTTTGTCTAAGTATGTTTGTACATATGAAGGTCACTAGTATATAAATCTAATATGCTATTGTAGGTGTTCCACCAACCTGGAGGTATGTGTAGCATATTGACATATACTTAGGATAAATTATATTATATTTTGTGTTTTATTGCCCTACCTGCAATATTTATACATATCTGTATATGGTTTCTAGTATATCAAAACTTTATTCAGAATAGAATTGCATTCTATTTCTGTTTTGATTGTTAATATTTTATTTCTCAAACTCATAACACCCCCCCCCCATTTATTAATGAATGAACAGTCTGCAGTCAGCTATCCAATGCTGAGATATCAAGTTTGACAGAAGTCATCCCTTAAAGAAATATGGAACATTTCAAATCTTACAGAAGTTTTCATTAAGCAGACTGGATTTTTGAAAATTAATTGTCATTACAAACAATGTGCATCAAGAAAGCTTTGTTTTTAATAGTGCCTCAACTTTTCATCTCTGAGTTGAAAAAGCAATTTATGAGAAGCTGCAATATATGGCCAGGACTGATGAGGGATAGCTTTCTTTCCCTAGTCTGTTGAAAAGTGAGAAGCTTAATCAATATTGAAATAGCTTCTCCCAAAACAGTACAGATGTTCTGAATAATTTATCTTTATTTAACCAATATGGTTTCTTTTTCTAGGGGGTTTAATGTTCTAAAATTTCCATTGCCCATCTGTAAATGACTTAGTTGTAATGCTAGAGTCAATGCAACCGTTTTATAAAATCACGCCTGTTTTGTTTGTGAAAATAAAAAATGGTAGTGTTTCACCACTCTCCCTCACTCACAGCTTTATGAAACTCTCTGAAGAGGATGGCAATGTTTACTAGATCTGTGATTTGAAGATGTTCTCCTACAGCCTTGCTATTTTCTTTCTTTTTGTGCTCCCTTTTCTCTCATCATACCCACGGATCAAGCACTCAGAAAGAAAATCCATGGCTGCAGTCTTATGCACATACAGCTGGAAATAATTTCTATTGGAAAACATAAGTTACATTCAAGTAAACATAAAATGCTTTGGCTTAGATTTGAAAGTTCATGTTCATGGGAGAAGTGATATTTAGAGAACCTTCTGACAGAATGACTCTAGGTTAAAGCATACCAATGGCAGAGGGCCTTCTGACGGTCTTGGGACTTCTAATGCATTTATTTGGTGGCAACAGGAACCAGAAAATACTATGATCAGCAGCTACAGATGTGTTTGGATGAAATAAATTATCTGGGCTCTTTTCAGTTGAGATTTGGGCTAGGACATAGTATTGGTTACATAGTGCTTTGCTTACCTTGGGGCATTGCCTCTGCCAGAAAACACCAACTGGAGGAATGTAGCCATTCTAGTTCTCCTGGATATTCTAATAGTTTTCAATTCAATCAACCATATTTATATTTATATTTCTGGGCTAAATAATCTTGCTCTTGTTGACTCATATACAGGAGGTGATTCTGGGGCTACTTTTTGAGAATTCTGACTTTTCTAGGCTATTAATATGATTGCAGGGGGTTAATATCAGTATGCTATCGAGGAAACAATCAGCACTAATCCTTCAATGTTTTAGCTATTTTATTTAAAAATTTAATTAAAATTTAAAACTTTCATTCACTCATGTATATATACATATACATATACGTATACAGACACACACACACACTTGAAGTTGTTATTATGTTATCCAGAATGTTCTATAGAAGCACTATGTAGTGGAATGTAGTCCAGAGTGGCAGGAGGAAGGAGATTTTGCAAAGAGAACAAAGAGACAGAGGAGCTTGGTATTTTTGCTAAGCAGGAAGAGGAAGAAGGAGATTCCACCCTCCAGCAATTCATAGAATATATGTCTATAGTTATGCAGATAGTTGCTTTAATCTGGCAATCAGAATGTCTATCTATAGAAAAACACACAAAAAGAAATTATTTAGAAGTAACTCCATGTGATATACTTGGTTACTTGACCTGACACACTACAAAATTGCAGCTTCAACTAAGCACAGCCAGGAACCACAAAAACTATCAGTAGGTGCTTTAGTTTGATATAGGGATGGATTCCTTTTTCATACTTCATACAATTATGTATAGTTTCCACAAGCCACTTTTGAAGATGATTATATAAAGGAATTGTGAGATCAATACATCATGGTTTTTGTAGTGAGAGTTTCAGCGTTGAAAATATAATTATGCCTGAGTTACACTCTTCTTGAGTTGGTTGTCTATATGTTATGGTGATTAAGATGATTAGTGTACTTAAATCTCTGTTTATTTTTTTTATGTGGAGCTTCACTTACACTGTCAAGGCTGTAATTTTGAGTTTTTTTACCATCTACCACAGATATTGCTACTTCTTAGACTTTGTTATTCTATATAATCACATTAAATCAACTGTAAGTAGTTGAGTTTTGTCATCAAATGAGAGGAGAATAGGCTTTCCAATCAATCCTAAATAATTTTATATTTATCAAAAAGAAACATTCTAGAATTCCTGGTTTTGGTCTTGAAAATGTCAATGTCCATTATTTCCAAAAGTTAATAGTACTTTTGTAATCAATTACAAAAAAAGTACAAAATTGTAATCAATTACAAGTGCAAAGAACAAAATAATATTTTTCATAGCAATATAGTATGTGACAATGTTGCTGTATCATGTTACTTCTTCTTGGAAAAACAGAACCAGATTTCAACCTATTCCAAAGCACCTGAAGGCAGAACAAGACGCAATGGATGGAAACTAATCAAGGAGAGAAGCAACCTAGAACTAATGATAAATTTATGACAGTAGAACAATTAATCAGTGGAATGACTTGCCTCTAGAAGTTGGAGTGTCCCAACACGGGAGATTTTGAAGAAGTTACAACCATTTGTCTAAAATGGTTCAGAGCCTCCTGCTTGAGCAGGGGATTGGACTAGAAAACCTCCAAGGTCCCTTTCAGCTCTGTTATTCTGTTATTCAAGATTGTTTCTAATGAAGTGTGGTAGTTGCTGGGAGCTTCTGATCAGGAAAGGCAACTCAGCAAAGGCTCAGAAGCTATGTCCCAATCTCACCTCTCATCTGCTCACACGATCCACATGAGTTGCTATTAAGGTTATAAATAATTTCCACCACCATACTCTCTTGCCTTACTATGTGCTTTATATTTGGGGTGGTGATGATATAAAATAGTTGCATTAAGCCTAGGAGATCTTTAACACAGCTGTCTTAGTACATATTTGAATTAAAACATATATTTTAAAAAGCAATGCCCCCCCAAAATACTCAAGTTTAGTGCAAAGAAATACAGAATGGTTCCTATGCTATTGGTAGCTAACCCTATATTATACCACAGACTGAATTTAAAACACTAAATTCATTGGTTTTAAGTACTGATAGTTGCTGTAATCTTGTATTAGAGTTTATACTTCAGTATGCTCTGGGATAGATATGTGTTATTACTGATATCCTACATTTTTTTTCTGGGGACAAAATGCTTGCATCACTTCTCTACCTGAAGCAAATGCCAGGCTAATTCAAATTCTGCATTTAGTGGTTTAAGATTTAAGTTGCTGAAGTTTCTGTCACACATTGTTGTTGCCCTCGTGTGGAAATTGTGACTTTTGTTGGACTGAGAGTAGTGCATGAAATTGCTATGGCCAGAAAAGGAAAGAACAGTAAGAGAAATTTTAGTCTTTAAGAAATGGTAGAACAGTGTGATTAGAGAAAGAGGCATATTGAAGATACTGTTTTGCTTTTGTGCATTCTTAAAACAGATCTCTGCAATTTGGTTTCTGTAATTTCTAATATATTTATCCTTCTCACAACCTATCCCTATACAGACAAAATATCTGAATATGCAAGCAGTTTGTATCTTGTGCATTAATCTGGATATGCAGAACCAGTTAGAATGTTGTGGCTTTGACTAGAACTCCCGTTTCTTGCTGGCCTCATTAGCTAAATGTCTGATAGTTTTGAGTTTTGGTTTAGTTAAGAATACAAGCTTTTCCAAAGGAACTGTTTATTTCTTCCTGCATTCACTTGAACCTACATAAAACATGATTGTTTTAAACACAGATTTGCTCAGTCAGAACTTCTCAAATGTTTCATCTAAAGTGCTCTCTCCCTTCAACCTTGATTAAAGAGCAATCCAAGCAATCTCTAAGAAGTACCAGGCTTGAATGATAGACAGATGGTGGCTCTTGTGATGTCAGGAAGTGTCAAATATTATGGTTGGCTGTAGAATGATGGATAGCTTCCAAACAGATTGAGCAACAGACAGAAAGAGCAAGAACACCATTTGTTGAAGTTATAGACATTGTGAACAGAAGGAAACAAGGAAGGGCACACTTTTACAGATCTTTTCCCCTCTATACAAAAATAATTTAAAGCTTATTATATTGCATTAGCCCTTTCATTATACAAATGGAAAATCCAGAATGAATTAATGAATGAATCCCTTAAAACTCTGCTTCTTCTATTTCTCACCCCTCCTACAACTTTTAAGGAAAAAGATTACTTTTTTTGGATTGCCAGACCTGGGGTGGGCGCGGCCTCCATATGATGCAACCGGCTTATGGGCCAGCAATTTGACACCCCTGTTCTAGACCAAACTGATGAGCAAAGAAAACTTATTTATTAAGTTTTCCAGCAAGAAATTTGCCAGATAAAAGACTCTTATATCTACTAATCTTTAGTATAAGCAAACAAAAGTTACCTATTTGTATCTGAATGTTGGTTTCTCTATATAGTAATGGGCTGGTAACATGGCAATACATATTATTCTGTATAAGGATCTCTTGCAAAGAAAGAATGCCATCTCAAAATTATCCCACATCAAATTAGTGATTTGTTTCATTGCTTTGACTAGTAGACCAGAGATTCAGAAGCTGATATTCCCACAAGAGCAGAGATAACATGGATGGAGGAACCAAACTGATCAGGAATGTAAAGACTTACTTATTGTATGAATAACATCAAATATGAACTTACCTTTGCTGGACACATCTTACTAAATGCAGTTAGAAGCAATACATTGGTTGATAAAGACTTCTGATGCAATCCAACAAAGCTTATATGTCTATTTGAAGTGGGTCCAGATTTCTCATCTATAGATTTGCTTTAACACATGAAAAAAGACCAAACAAGAAAATATAATGTGAGGAGAAAAAACAAGAAATGGAGTAGTAGCATTTGGAACAGACATTTTGCCTCTTATTTTATGTACTTTGTGTTTATGTACTTCCATGCAGACTTTCTCTCTCCTCATTGCTTGATTGCTTTGTCTATTTGTTTCCTAAAGTAATGTGTGTTTTCTGATGGAAGATAATTATTTCTATTTAATAAATATTTTAACAAATAAATATATTTCAGGAATGTCTTTATCTAGTCATATCCCCCCCCCTTGTTCCTCTTTGCTTTTCTCAGCTCACTATGGATTAGGTAGTTGCTTAGACCACCACATAGAATGTCACTGAAATTCCACAACAAACAAAAACTTTTTTGCTATGAATGAAATATATTCCTGATGTAATGAAATGCAACTCCTAAAGAAAGGAAAGCAGTATGCTTGTATCCAGAGAGTCATAGATATAAATATATACCTTATGTCAGAATCCATAATTTGCTAGCCCACTTGCAAAGGAGGCTATCCATAGAACAAGTATAACTTATTTAATCCATTTTGGTAATTTTCATAGCAATCAAATAACTATATTTTGTTTGGAACACAAATTTTTAGTGTACCTCATTCTGCATACCTACAAACCTGAACATTTGAGAATTTAGGTCATGGTTTGAAATCAAAGGTCTGGGATACATAAATTCAATCCAACTCACAACTGAAAAATTATCTCAATTTTTTAAATTTTGTATAAGCATGCAGCTTCTTGGATAGGCTCTTTAAAGAAAGCATAGTATTTAACTCTGGGGTGGTGGCTTCATCTAATATTTATAGACATTATAGGAGAACACTTGTGTTAGTACATAGTACATGGTATTTATGCCACTAAATATTGCTACATATCTTGTGTTGACCAATTCATTGACTCATACTAATTTCTAAAATTTATAGATCTGTTATAACAATATGGGTTTGTTCCCAAAGCCTGAGAGAGCCTTGAGCATAACTTCATCTTAAACTTGAACAAGATTGATGATGATGGAGCAGGAAGAAAAGATCAATATTAAAATACTTTGCAGAACTAGAACCTGGAAGGTTTGACAAATAAGTCAACCCTGTCAATATTATTTTGTTAGCTAAAGCTATACTGAACATGCTTGCTTGGAGTTAATTCTACTAGAGGCCATACACTTCTGAGTTGACATGCATAATGTCCTGTAAATCAACTTCAGTAAAAAAATGATTCCTTGTTATATGCCTTTGAACATAAATTTAACTCCCTTCTGGAATTCTGCCAAACCTGCATTCAAAATGAACATGACTTTCTGCTGACAGGTATGGGGAGAGCCACATCATGAAGCAGCAAAAAGATCCCATGATGGTCTAGCCAGCTGTCAGAACTCCTCATTTGCCCAGCCCCATTTCCAACCCATTTTAAGGGAAGTGATTAGTGAATGTTTTCCCATTGTTTTGGTAACATCTGGTAACGGGAGGAAACCAAAGCAGGAAAATCCACTAGTCTCTTAAATGTGATTAAAAACAATGTTTTTAGTTCAGTCTACCTGCAACATGATAAAGCCATCAGCAGAAGAAATCAAGGAGTGAGACTTTTATCTGATATTTATGTTTGATTATTCAAAGCAATTTTTCTGTCTAAAAAGAAAAGTAGAGAAGTAAATCAACTGCCTGTTTAATTCTGCATAGATAACTTCAATGAGAAGAAAAAAGAAAAAATATTTTGTATTACATTATACATTATAAAACATATACTGGAAACCGTTATTCTATGCTTGGAAACCTTTGAACATTTCTTTAATGATGAATATACATGACATTTTCAAAGATGATTTAAAACAAAGTTTACTTGCGAACTGAAACTTGAGACCACTGGGAGCGATACCCCTGTTTTATTATCTTAATAGCATTGAGTTGGTCCACAGATATTTCATCCTACAAATTTTCTCTGTTACAAAAATGCACAATGTTAATCTCTGCAATACTTTATAAACTGACCATAAACCAATGTTTATGGTCAGTTAATCATTGTATTACTTTGCTTTAGGTAATTTAGTACATTACCATAATGCAACAACCTACTTAATATAAATTTTAAAGTGAGCCCAGACAAAGTTGCAGGGCATTAATATATTATGTCTTTTAACCAGAAGCTCAAAAACAAAGTGAAGTTTGAGTATGCCTCAGCTTTTTTTTGATGGAACTTAATTTTATTACAAAGGGCAACATGCCAAAGTGCTAGAGTTATTTATTATCTGTACTGCAGTACAGCCTACTGGCCTCAGTCAGAATCATATCCCCGTTGTGCAAGGGACTGTGTGAATGGCTTTCAAAACTGTGTCTTCTTTGAATTCTATGGGATTCAAACTGAGATTTCATTTCCCAAGAGTTAATTCCATAAGCAATGCATTCAGAAAAGGTCAGCTTGCTACAACTTTGCTTTTGGAATCAGTATGATTGCTAATCATACTGTTTGATAAAAATAAATAAGATAATGCAACATCAGCACAACAAATCTGTCCTTTGGTTAAGAAATGAATTCTGCATAGCTAGCCCTCAATTTATGACCACAACTGGGATCAGAATTTCTGTTGCTAAGCAAGACAGTTATTAAGTGAGTCACACCTGATTTTACGACATTTTCTTTTTAACCAAGGTTAAGTGAATCACTGCAGTTGTTAAGTGAATCATACAACTATTAAAGAAATCCAGCTTCCCTCATTAACTCGGCTTGTTGGAAGTCAGCTAGAAAGGTTGCAAATGGTGATCATATGACCCTGGGATGCTGCAACTATTGTAAATGTATGCCAATTGCCAACCACCCAAATATTAATCATGTGATTATCATGTGTATGTATGTATGTGTGTGTGCTGTGACAGTCATAAGTGTGAGGACTGTCACAATTTTCAGTGCTGTTGTAAATGGTCACTGAAGAAATCCTTGTAAATTGAAAGCTACTTGTATAGGATTACCACATAGAGTTTTTAAAAGCTGATGGGTGTTTTTTTTTTTTTTTAAATAGTGGCCTTTCTGGGGCTACTTAATTTCACCTTCTTAGGGCTACAGGAGCGCAATGCAAAAAGACAAATGACTATTAGCTCTGATAGTCTTACATCAACTGCCCAGTTAACTTAAGATGCAGCTCAAGATGTAGAACCTTATTTATACTATCTTAAACAGCCTGGGATCAGGATATCTCAGAGACTGCTTTCCATCATGACAATCTGCCTGTGTTTTAAGTCCTGTGTCAAAAATTATATGAGTTACCAGCAAAGAATTCCAAGTTGATAGAAATTTGATCTTCTAGAGACACTTTTGATCATAAAAACAATAATGAAAAATAGAGATACATATATTCTCAAATTCTTAGGTCACTTTATTGATTTATTGATTTGATCATCCTGCACATGGAAACAGATTCCTGCTTTTCTGCATTAATGTTTGACATTTAAAAGGTGCGGTTGTTTAGTAAAACTATTTCTAGCTACAAACAGTCAAATTAAGCAAAGATCCTTCTTCACATACAAAATCCAGAACTTATTTATTTAAAATATTAATATATTGCCTATTGTACCAAATTTTAATCCTAGCAGATATTAGATGCAGTATGAAAAGCAAAATGAAGGTCCAGAATATACTTACATGTGTATGAATATCAGACATGAGTAGTGTGGTGTAAGATCCCAATATGCTAGTCCTACTCCCAAGTATCTACAAGTTTATAATCTGCTAGACATTTATTTAAATTTGGATTTCCTTTTTTAGTATTCTGTACAGGATAGCAAGATAAGGAACTTCCATATCCCAGATGTTATGGCTACTGATTATGCTGGTATTTTTATCTGAAGAAACTGGATTGTTGTGTCTAAGATAAAGTTAAGCAAACAACAACAACAACAAACATAAAAGCTCCACCACCAACAAAAAGCTAAAACCCCAGAAATATTACAGGAAGCAACTGCACAAGTTTTATTTTGTAAAAAAATGTTTTGGTTACTCATATCTAGATACTTCATTGCCTAGGTTTAGGTACATCTATGCATGTATAATTTTAAACATTTCCGATAAAATATCTCTGCATTCCTTTTACATTTATTTTGAACATACTGCTCTTGAATTACTGCCAAATCAATTTTTCATGAATATCTGCCCTAAAAGATTGCACCTAAAGCCAGTTCAGGTCTCCAGAGAACTAAAAAAAATCCAGTAAGAAGTAACACCTCAGGAAAAAGAAACAGGGTTTTTAATTGCTTTGTGCACTCTATAATTGAAGGCAGGCACCTTCTTGAGGCACTCACTGCCTAGGGGAGTGTGACTCCACTTGGCCTTGCCTAATTAATCCTGTGATACAAACCTTCTGGCTTCAATTTTCACATTTCTGACTCTTTTTAGAGGTGATAATAAAACTAAAAAAATTATGTAGCTACTGTATGACTATAACTGTGCCAGTGGAACACAAATAAAATCATATGGATGGAAGACTTCCTTTTCAGGGTTTGGTTCCTCTGACCTTGTAAAGCATTAGGAGACCCAGATTTGATGAACATGGTAAAGCAGAGAAATCAAATCCAGTACCACGATGGAAGCATAGATAGATACTTTTTTGTGATGGTGGTTGCTTTGCTATGGGCGCATGCTGAAATACAATGGGAGAATCTTAATGTGATTCTTACCTGAAGAGCTTTGCAATAGCTCTTAATGAAAGATAAATTGGGCACTTTAAATCATTAATAGCTTTCCTTACATATTGTTAACAAAGCATAACCTCTTCTAGTAACCTCTACAGAAGGACATAGAAGCATATATTTTTCATTATTCCTCTACTCTTTTTAGAATAGTTTATTATCCAGTGCTTTAAACAATGGCTTTGAAGATATAAGATAAAATATGCACTGTCACATTGTCTTGAATGGAATGTTTCAATAGTTTTGAACTTAACATTGTTTATATTGTCAGAGCATTGGCCCATTTGCTGTATGAGATTTAATTAGGATGGTATCGCCCCAGGTGTTCTGGACTTCAGTCTAGTCATTCCCTATAAGGGGAAAGTATGAGACATAGATGGAAGAATCATTTTGACAAGAAAGGCACCTCTCATCCTCTCCTTTTCCCTCTCCTCTCCCTCTCCCTCAGGTTTAGCAATTCTCCCACTTTTCCAGTCCACCCATTAAAGTAATGGAAGGGAGAATGCCAGATCTTCCTCGGAACTCTTCAAGCATTGAGAAGAACAGCAAAGGAAAATCATGCTTGAGCTTGAGATAATAAAATTTATTATGGAATGATTAAAGTGAGAACAAAGAATTCTGGCAATTAACTTTGTGTTATGACCAAGGCTACTTAGACAGAGGCAGGCTTCTGTAGAATCCATTACTGTTGTGTTAAATTCTATAACAAACAGCCCTACAATGGTCAGTAGGGTTCTACCTCAAACTTTTCTGAAGGTAGCCAC